>PVIU01003893.1:0-87910 GCA_004026605.1 Ondatra zibethicus | reverse complement strand
AGCAGAGGCAGCTAGCCATCTATGATAGCGGTGAGTATATAATCTTGAATTCAGGTTCATGGCCTGAGCTGATTGCTAAGGAACCGCCGGAGGCCTATCCGCGAACGGCACGAACCCCCCAGCCTATGTTCCCGAGCCAGAGGCATCGTTGTCACACAGGCAACACCGCTGTGGGTGTGGCAAATATCTTATTACAAAATGTTTTTCCACATTCTGTTGGCAGGTTTAGTTTTACTTACTGTGATTTGCAAGTTCTTTGGCCTTCTAGGCCTCGCTTCCAGCCTTAACTTGCTTATACTCCCTGTGAATATGTAGCAGGATAAAGCATATTGGCCAGGCAGACTAATAATTACGCATTCTTTTCAGTTTGACATTAAAGTTGAGTTAAATACTTGCACACCATGGTGGACAGACTCTGAAATAGTCTTCAGCGATCCGGGTCCCCTGAGCTCATCCCCTCTTCCTTCCATGTAGACGGGCTTTGGAATGTGCTCCTAGCTACTGCAATATGGCGAGCTCTGTGGTTATGCTGGGTCAGAGATTTTCTTCTGTTTCTCTAGCAGATCATTTCACTGCCTGCTCCATTCGTGTGGTTTGATGAAACAAGGCAACCATGTTAGATCTATACTGTCAAGAAAGGACAGTGGTGTGTGTCAACTGGAATCTGAGCTCTTTAAGCTTGGATGCAGGATTTCCACGTCAGGTCTTCACATGAGACCCCAGCCCTGGTCAACCCCTGGCTGTGTCTTATGGGAGATCCTGAAGCAAAGACCCATCCTAAAATATACCTCAGTTCTCACAGAAGCGGAGGTAATGGATATGTTGTTTCGAATCTCTCCATTTGTGTGAATTTTTTCCCATCTGTTTACTACGCGGTGGTAGATTAAGTCCTGTGTGGGGAAGGCTTGCACACACTTCCCCGCCAGACCTCACTGCTAAGTCATGCTGTGGTTTAGATATGTCACTCGCTCACATGCATGTGTTGGAAGTCAGATCTCGGTGTGATGGTATGGGCTGTGTGACAGACTGAGATATGACTGGATGGTGAGATCAGAGCTCTTGGGCATGGACTAGTGCTGTTAGCACGGGAGTGGGTTAGTGATTGAAAGTGAGGTTGTTATAGAACAACTCTGCCCCTTGTACTTTGTCTCTTCCACATCCACTTGCATGGTTTTTTGCTTTTTTTTCTAAAAAAAAATATGACATAATACAGCGCAAAAGTCCTCATCAGGTACTGTCACTGTTCCTTGGAGTCTCAGCCTCTGCAGTTGGGAGCCAAACCAACTGTTCTTTATAAATTCCTCCAGCCATGATATTCTGTTATGATAACAGAGAGGGGGTGATGGCAACTGAGATGGACTGACTTCCTTACAAGACAATCTGGCCATCAACTGGCTCAAGTAAATGTACACTTTATTGGGCCCAGTGGCTGCATCCTGGTAACTGCAGGAGGTTACCAGAGTAGTCGACTGGAGTTGCAAGCCTATCCCCATGGTGAGGAAGAGGGAACGGTATTATAAGTCTACACAATTGATAGATGCCCATATGAAAAACTGGGATTTTATTTCTGAAAGAGCAAGGAAGTATGCAGGCCAGGTAAAGCAACAGTTGTCCGCCATCATACCTTGCCTTCAGCATCCTAGGAAATATTGCTCCCAACCAAATACAAACCATGTTTTTTTTCCCAAGAGAAAATTTCATAACTATTGGATAATAGATCTTTTTTATAGTTCTAATACTTGAAGTAAATGTTGCACTGCAATATACATTATAATTTGCACATAAGAGTATAGTGACATTTCATTTCTATTTTAATGAATAAAGCTTGCCTGAAGGTCAGAAAAGCAAAACAGCTGGCCCCTGGCTCTTAACTTCTGCCTCAGTCCAAAATGGCGATCCCTTCTCCAGAAATCTGTCCTGGAACTAGCTCTTGTAAACCAGGCTGGCCTCGAACTCACAGAGGTCCGTCTGCCTCTGCCTCCCGAGTGCTCTCACTCTATTGAGAATGTTCTTTTTATTGATCTGTAAAAAATATTTACTTATTGTGTATATGGATAAGTTATGTACCATTATTAATAAAAATACCTTTTCTATTTTTTCCTTGAATTTATCCTCAAATAATTTTTAAAATTAGCTCTTTTATTTTTGTGATTATGATATAGTTATGTCATCTATTCCTTTCCTCCCCTCCCTCCAAACTCTCTCATATACCCCTCTTTGCTCTCTTTCAAATTCATGGCCTTTTTTTTTGTTCATTGCTGTTGCATACATGTGTATGTATATGCATACATAGTCCTACATATAACCTCCTCAGTCTGTATAATGCTACTTGTATGCATGGTTTCAGGGCTGACTATTTGGTACTGGGTAGCCAATTGGTGCGCTCTTCCCTGGGTGAAGATGATTTCTCTCACTCTAGGCACTCCTTAGTTGCCTATGGTTCTTTGTGTAGGGTTGAGGCCTCACGGTCTTTCCCCATCCACTCCGGCATGTCTGTTGTTGTCTCTGGGCAGCTCACGTGTAGGCAGTCACGTTAGTGAGACATTGTGAGTGTAGTTTCTCACACTAATAAGAGACACAATCTCACAGCAAACTCCTCTTATAGTCTTTTCTCTCTCTCTCTTCCACAGTGTTCTTTGAGCCTAGGTGTGGGAGTTATTTTATAGATGTCGCCATTGGAACTAGGCTCCACAACTCTACATTTTGATAGGTTATGAAGATATGAAATGGCCCCTTTCAGTTAGAAAGAGAAGTTTCCTTGAGAAGGGGTGGGGGCTATACGTATCTGTGGGTATAAGAACAGATATTTAGAAGTAGTTAGGGTTTATACCGGTTTAGTACAGTAGTAGTTGTAGGTTCTTCTCCCAGATGAATGATTTCACTAGTCCTGGGTAGTCGGCTAGGTTTCCAGTACCACACAGGATTCCCTTCTTGCTGCGTGGGTTAGAGAGATGTTGGGGACTGCCAAGGTATGGGTGCCTCTGCTGCACCCTTAGGGCTATCCTATCATGTCGGCCATTGTTGTGTGATGTTGCACAAACATCACACCTGGGTAGTGCTGTTGGTTGCATCCCTCTTCTCCACCCTTGCAGTTGTGTTTACACTTTTTTTTGTGGTTTCGGGGTTTGAACCCAGGGCTTTTAGCATGCTAAACCAGTGTTCAGCCATTGAGTTAATATCCAGCAGCTTTTGTCTTTCTGTATAAGTTTCTCAATTTTAACTTGAATCTATCATGGCTTTCTTTTTATGTTTAATTGTTGTGTGTGTGTGAGAGAGTGTGTGCGTGTTTGTATTATGTTTAAAAAACAGTTGCCAACAGGGCAAACTTGATTCTAATGACTTTTTAAAAAATTTATTTATTATTTTGTAGTATTCTGGGATGCATGCCTACGTGCCTGAACAAGGCACCAAATCTCATTATATACGGTTGTGAGATATCATGTGGTTGCTGGGAATTGAACTCTGGACCTCTGGAAGAGCAGCCAGTGATCTTAACCTCTGAGCCGTCTCCCCAACCCCTCTAATGACATTTTACTATGTATCAGTGCTATTTTAAGGATCACATTCTCAACTGACTTAGAAAATTGATATTTTCATAACTTTTGAAAGAGCTTTGGGTTTTTTTGTTTGTGTTTTTATTTTATTTTAATTTTTGGGTGGAACCACCCATTAAGAACTGTGCCTTGGAATGCCATATCTCAGTAGAATATTGTTTTCACCTTATTTATTTATTGAGACAAACTTCTACTACATTATCTTAGTTGGCCTGGAACTCACTGTGTAGATCAGGCTGGCCTTGCACTCATAATGACCCACCCACCTTTGCTTCCCAAGTGCTAGGATTAAAGGAATGTACCACCATACCTGTCTCACCTTTTCTTATTTATTTATTACTAGTTTTTAGGGACAGGGTTTCTCTGTGTAACAGTTCTGGCTGCTCTGGAACCCACTCTGTAGGCCAGGCTCACATTGAACTCACAGACATCCACCTGCCTCTGTCTCCCGAGTGCTGGGATTAAAGGTGTGCACCACCACACCCAGATTTTTTTTTTCTAGTCGCCCTTTAACTTTCAAGTTTAGAGGAAACTCAGAGTGCTCTTTACTCAACAACCTTTATCCAGGGACAGTTTGACCTTAAGAAAAAAAAAAAAGAAGCCTTAGTTTGATGCTGTTTAATGGCAAATCACTTATTCTTCCTAACACACTATAACTACATTTTCCAAAGTTGAATGAATCCTAGTACACCAATATCATGGTGCTATCATATGGCAATAATACTAACGATGACACGATAAAGTACCCATAATGCACTGGCACTTTGTGGAGTGGCGGCTGCCACGCACTTTAGCAAATCTGAATGAAAGGAAAGGAGGCTATGGGGTGGACGGGCTCAAGAATGTGCCAGGGAGACAATGGAGAGAAGGGGTGGCGTGAGAGTCAACGAAACACCAAATCTAATTCTGTGCATGCTAATTAAAATGAATTAAATTTTAAGTAAAAATTATCATAAAAGAATGAGTATAAAACAGAATGTCGTATCAGAAGTAACGGAATTATCATTAATGACTGGAAATTTCCATGGAGGGGTTACTTCACCGGGGAGTAAATTCATTCGATCAGCCCCGGAGAAGCATTTTTCTTCTGCAGTGCTTCTAAACTAAACCAAAGGGTTTATAAGGTCAACGAGTTACAAAACCTAGCCAAGGACTCACGGCCAACAAAGTAAAAGGTTCAGTGGTTGATGCCAGTCCTTACTGTGACCCCAGCAGTTGTTACTACACACGGTCCTCCGGCTCCTTACTTCCTGCTCTGACTCTCACTACTGGGAGGCCACACACTTTCAAATCCCGGTGTTGCTGACAATGATTTGGAAAATGCATGAAAGTTATGTGTTTGCCAATTTTTAAAAGCTTACAAAAACTCCTGGCAAATGCTCCGATTGTCTCTGAAGACACTCATCAGAAAACCCGCCTCCAGGTGACTTTATCCTTCTTGACATCAGCCTTTACCCTGACAGACGATAAACAGATCACAGCTGTCTTGCAAGGCGGGTTAGCAGCGGCAAAGGTGCGCAGGCAGGTACCCACCCAGGCTTAGAGACGCCAGAACTGGCAATGACAGAACAGGACAGAGTTATGTTTGAACTTCAGTAAACAAAGAGGTTTTGGTGGAGATATGGCCTATGTTTACACAAAATTCACTTTTAACCATTACCCACAGTTTGTCTGGCAACCCCACCCAGATGCTAAAAATTACCCTAAAAGTTCCTTCTTTCTGAAACCGCTTTGCCTAATGGCCATATCATAAGACTAACATGGTCTCTCAAGGCAATGGCCCTGAGGAAAGCAGGCTTCATTACACACTTAGATTATGAATTTTTTTTTAAAAAAATTATTGCCTCAATGTCAGCTTTTGTAACAATATAGCAAAGAGAAGGGCATACACAAACAAGCGTAAAAACCACGTGAGTTCCATTAGGTATCATTATTTACTACACTTCAACCTATGCCTTTTTACTTTTTAAATTATTGGCTGTATTTTATTTTTCTTAGCTTTGTGAGATTATAAGTACTTCATTTCCTTCTTCCCTTTTCTACCTTCAAACTCTCACTTGCTCTCTTTCAAATTCATGGCTTCTTTTTTCATTAATTATTGTTTTACACACACACACACATTCCTAAATACATGATACCACCTGCTCAGTTTATATGATGTCGCTCGTTTGTATGTCAGGGCTGACCATTTGGTATTGGATAGCCAATTGGTGTCCTGCTTCCCTGGGGAAGACCGTTTCTCAGACTCTTGGCATTCAACCCTCACCTTTTCAGTCAGCAAATGGACATTTCCTGGTAGCCTTTGTAAAATCAACTTGTTCTTATTTAACATGGGCTGGATCAGCTAGTCTTCTTAAAAGTCACAACGATTTAAAAAAATATAAAAATGTATTAACACATCAACAACAAAAAGGGAAATCCCCTCATTGGAGGCTGGGTCCCACTTTATTTCCTCCAGTTTCATGCTGGCGAGGCGTGGGAGTCTCTGAGGGAGAGTTTTAGTTTCCTTGTGGCCTTGTTGTGGTAAAAACCCAAGCAGTAAAAGGCTATTGCCTTCCGAGTGCCTCCTAGTGCATTTTCATAACATGTGGGTGCAATACGCATTCTTATCTAGACAGCGTTTTAAAGCGAGTTAGGAATGTTACTTGAATGGAGCTCTCTACACTTCAAATCCAATGACGTCAGACTTCTGTCTTAGGCGAGTCTTACTATTCCTTCTTTGCCCACACATTCAACTCTTTCCCACTACAAGTGGACGATTATAAAGTGCATGAACTATTTCCAGGCTTCCCTGAGTTTTCCTAGAGAGATACACAGGTACTACGTTTCAAGGGTGCAGGAGCCCTTTTCCAATCCGAGAAGGAGCTGGTGGATTGGCTTCCTTGTTTCCTCCGCGTCTTTCAAAGAAGCTTGTGACGACCTGTGATGACGAGTCCCAGGGAGACAACCGCCATCTGGTGCTCACAGGGTACCAAGGAAGATAAACTGACAGACAGCACGGTTAGCATAGTGGGACTTCCCAAACACTTCAGTTAAGTTTTACGTCTGCTGGGAAAAGAGAAAGCTTAAACCCTCCAGACATTGGGGTTGGTTTATCTGCACCCTCTGCTCAGGTAACAAAATTCCCCCCAAAAGCTGAAATCAGAAAAGCAGACAGGGCACGTCTAGGGGTGTTCCTCGTGTATGTGTGTATGCTGGTCAGGGTTTCTCAAGTTATCCTTTCTCCTCAAAGCTTTAGTAACCATCAGAGTTCCAACCTCCACCTGGTCTGGAAGGCCAGGAAAAGAAAGGAGCCCGGCTCTTTCCCTTGCACCTTAAGAAGCTCTCCTTCCAAGAGTTCCTTCTCTGTCCTTGGCCCTTCTCATCTTAGAAGCTCCATGTCAGATAGTTGCAGAATTAATCGGCAAGGTGAGTAGGGCCTAGAGTAGCCCCTTGCCAGGCCCTCCAGAGATAGCTGCTCAAGAGTCATGTACAGCCTGTCTACCCTGATACGGTCCTGCTAGGCCAACACCTTTCATCATTTCTTAATCTCAAAAGCAAGGGCAGTATAGCTTTATTAAACCTGAAATGCAGAAATTGAGTTACAAACTGAGTTTAAAAAAACAAACAAACAAACAAACAAAAAAAAAAGGCACCTGCTTTGAGATAGGCATCTTTGCCAAAGGACTGAGCACATGACTTACTTATTTACTGTGTGCATGTGTGTGTGTGCATGTGTGTGTGTGCATGTGTCATGGCTCCAGTATTTGAGGTCAGACGACAGCTTTCCAAAGTTGGTGTTCTCCGTCCTTCACGTGGGTCACAGCAACAGAGCTTAGGGTTTTCGTGCTTGTCACCAAGTGCCTCTCCTCATCTTGCTGGTCCTTACGAGGAGGCATCCTTTACGCACATGTAGTATAAAGAAAAAGAAGTTCTAAAACACAGTATACATGCTAACCAAACAACACCAAAAGAAAAACCAGCTTTTTTAAAATATTTATTTATTTATTTATTATGTATACAACATTCTGTCTGTGTGTATGCCTGCAGGCCAGAAGAGGGCACCAGATCTCATTACAGATGGTTGTGAGCCACCATGTGGTTGCTGGGAATTGAACTCAGGACCTTTGGAAGAGCAGGCAATGCTCTTAACCGCTGAGCCATCTCTCCAGCCTGAAAAACCAGCTTTTTATAAATGGTTTCCTGCTACTATAGATTTTTCAAAACGTTAAGTCCTGCTTCTACAACTGGGATGGAAGATGCTTGAACTCGGTGCGTGGGAGAGGGCTCAACTGCTCGAAGTGCTGGCTGCGCTTGCAGAGGATCCACACCCACGTTAGATGGCTTAGAACTTCGGTTCTAGGGGATGTGGCACTATCTTCTGGCCTCTCTGACACCTGCATGCATGTGGTACACACACACACACACACACACACACACACACACGACTAAAAAGTTTATAAAGAAGCTGAAGCATTTGCTGATTTTGTGGAACAAGCTGCTGCACTCTGCGATCTCAGTTGGCACAGGATGGTTATACCTGCCTCTCCCCGAAAGACTTTAGGGAAACGATAGGCAGTAGTTGCAAAGGTGTGGTACCTCTGTCACCAAATCGGGACTTGAAGTGTCACAAGTTGACGAGAAGGGAAGACATTGTTTCACGTGGCTAGAGATTTTGAGATTTTGAAACCGAGAGACCGATGCTATGTGACATGAATAATGACTTACTTGGTGAGACTCTCTGAGTCCCTCCCTCCCCAGCTCCTCATCTGATCACACAGAGTCAGGGCACAGCAAATTAGAGGTGACGCTGCTGAAGTCACACAGGGCTCACAGGCCAGTCCTTCTAACGCTATAGATCCTTCCACCAGATGCTCACCAAAAGCTGGCGTCCCCTTCCTGAGGTTGTTTCTGGGGGAAATGAGAGTCAGATAATAAAGAAATCAAAGAGAAGTCAGCACCCCACCCAAACCAGAAAAGCAGGAGCCCCAACACCCTGGGGTGTGCCTCTTCCTGCCAGTCAGGGGCAGGGCTTCTGGACAAGTCCCCTCAGTCCTGAAAGAATGGGATCCTGAGAACAGGTCTCATCACCACAACTGGGATGCTGAGCTGCCTTCTTGGCTGCGAGAGAAACTGTGCTGTAAAGAGAAGAAGCACCCTAAAGAAGGCCAGGCATGAAGACAGCCCTGCCGATTGAGACGGCGCTATGTCTAGCCGTCACTGAAGAATAGAAAAGGCTTGGTGTGGCTGACGCCAGCAGAGGAGAACCAGAACTCTAGAGCTGGGAAGCCTCATGCCTGCCATTTACCAAAGAGGGAAAACTGAAACCCCCAGATGCACAGACCTACCTACAAGTCATACAGCAGCTGGTACCGGATTCCAAGTTGTGGGCTTCAACATACTTTTATTTTTGATTTTACTTAGATAACAGCAACAATTTTTCAATTCTAAAAGCTGATTTTCAGCAAAAAACAACAAACAACCTCCCCAAACCAATCAGAGTGAATAAGTACAACTCATAATTAATAACTCTTGTATTTTTATCGTTCCTTCCGATATTTATTTTTAAAACCAATCTTTGTTGGTTTCTCCAAAACAGAATAGTGTTTTCTGACTGGAATTGGAGAGAATTTTTAATGGTTTTTAAATAGTTATTTATTGAGTGCCTACTGAAAGCAAACATTGTTCTTTCTCTCCCATACTTTTTTTTTTTGGTTCCTGGGGTCGAACCCAGGGCCTTATGTATGCTATGCAGGGCCCCTATCTCTGAGCTGCACTTCCAGTGTTTTGAATACTATTCTAGATAACACAATGTCACTTTCCTTACAGAACTGGCCTTCTGTTGGGGTAGAGTTAAGAAACAAGCAAGGAATTATATTCTCTGGCTTATAAAAGCCCCTGTAGAAGAATTCTTATAGGTTGAAATGAACTTATAATACATTTCAATGGAAATAATGTTTTTCCCCTCAAGCCCCCAAATTGATACCCGTTTATGCTAACATGTTAAGCCAGGCAATTATTTCATAGGCAACCATGATAGGACTTACAAATACGCCCACAAAGCAGTCAGTGAATGTTTAATTAAATATTTAATGCAAAAAAGAGATGAACAATAAGGCCCCGTGATAATTGCTTCCTTGAGAACTACAAAGGAGCTGATCAATGAAGGTGACACACACCACATTCAGGACAATAGGATGATGTGTCATAGCTTACGCTGAATTTGCTCAATCGCTTCCTAGGCTCAGGGAATCTAAAGCAGTCTTCTTAAACGTGATGAACGCCCACGTGCTTGAGTCAGGTGCTAAATAATTTTATCTACTTGTGTCGTAGCTCTTATTTGGAGCAGAAGCAAATTGTGGGAAGGCAGGGGAGTGTGGTAAGTGGAAGAGAAAATAATCAGGAAAAAAGAGAGTAGGGAATGATGGGGGTGGGGACAGAGAGGGGCAGGGCACATCTTATGCACCATCATCAGGGGAATGGAAACGGAATCATCAGAAGGAACATCTCTTGGAAGTGTCAATGTAAGTCGGAGGATCCCAGAAAACAGTGAGTCTGATTCTCTGGGTCACAGCCTGCTTCTGCCTCCGGGGTGCTGGGATTAAAGGTGTGCGCTATCACTGCCTGCCTGGCCGAGTACGCCACCTCCATTCAACGTCCAATGATGGTCCGGTGAGATTTCCAACGTTTGCACTTAGAAATCTTTGAACATCTTCTCAGGGCCAAGAGACATTCTGAAGTAGCATGAATATGGCGACGCGTTTCCTCACGCAACCCGTAACACTGGTGTCTGGGGGTTTGCCGAGATGAGCAAGCAGCGGTCTCCCCTGTGCAACTTAGCAACTCTTACAAGAGAAGAAGGCAGAGATGATTCATAAGAGGATGTCCCAGGCAGTCAGGAAGACAACCGGGCTGCAGGTGTGTAGGTGGGGAAAATACCCTCCTACAGAGACAACTCATCCCCTCCCCCACCTGGACAGCTGCAACGACGGTCTTGACATCTGACGTCATTGATATTGTTAGAGGTTCGAGCACATGTGGCGTGAACTGTACACGCTGAATTTTCTCTGCAAGGGATTGAGAACTAGAATTCAAAGATACCCATTATCCTTCTGAGAACTGGTTTGGGCATTTTGCACACGAGCTATGACGGTGCAGAGAAAATGAAAAATGCCTTTGGTGAGACAAGAAGGAACAAAACAAGCATGGAGAATGGCTTTTGAGTTTGTCTGAGTTTGCCTCATCAGATCCATGAGACACTCCTGTTCTAACAGTCTTAATGAAAGCAGCTGAAAGCCAGGCATGACCTTCCAAGCTGTAATCCCAGCACTCATGAGGCTGAGGCAGGAGGATTATGAATTTGAAGCCAGTCTGAGCTGCCTAGCAAACCCCTGTCTCAGAAAAAAAAAAAAAGGTTAAAAAAAGAGAGGAAAACCTTTAACTACAACTTTTATCTTGCCCAAATCTGTTTTGTTTTTGTCGCTAGCAACCATTCTCAGTGCTATTTGGTGACATGGGTAAGAAAAACATACTGGTAAATAAAAGAAAACTTTAAGTCTGAAATACAGCTTCAAAATAAAAAGTATTTTCTGATGTGGTTTTCCTAATTTTTACCTTCAAAATTCCTGTGGAAACGCTGAAAAACCAGGATGAAACCAACCTATTTCAGAGGCCTTTCTATGAATTCCTTTTGTTTCCATCCACTTATTAAGAAAGTTTAAGAAAGCCTGCTTACCTTATGCCAGGTTGTTCTAGACCCAGGAAGTAGAGTGGTGGACAAACAGATAAAAGTCCCTGATTTCAGGACTTTCTATGGCAGTGAAAGACATCAGATCACACTCAAGACAAAGAAATCCAACCCCAGGATGCACATAAGGAAGCAAGATAAGTGAGTGGAGGTGATGATGGAACTCCCAAGAAAGGCTTCCTGGAAGAGCTGATGTTTCAACAGACTCACGTGCAAAGTCGGGGTGTGGGTTCCAGACAGGGAAAACAGTGCAAGCACCCCGGGACAGGCAAGTTTGGATATCCCAAGTCCAGTGAGGAAGATGGTGAGGTCGTAGGTGTGTAAACAGGAAAGCAAGCCGAAGATGTCTTGTCAGAGGCCAGGTCATGCTGAATTTCTAGAGGCCACATTTTGGTGTTGCTGTTTGAAATGGGTTTCCTTATAACCTGGGTTGACTTAGAACTCACTCTACAGCCCTCTGGGTCTTCGTCTCAGGATTCTCTTACCTTAACCTTCTGATTGCTGAGAATACAGGTTTGTACCATCACACTGAGCTGGGGCCATATTTAACTGAACTAACATACTCACACACACACGCTTTCTTGTTCACACTGAGATGGAAGGAAATACCTCATAAAAAGAAATCCTTCTTGTCTAAGTTGGGGTTAGAATCATTGCATGAACCCTCTGCCGAGTACTGGATGACCTGTACTCTGTTGTCTGTATGGTGTTCACCAGTACGCTGATATGTACAGCCAGAGGCTGTGTCCTGGCTAGTTTTGTTTGTCAAGTTGACACAATCACAAGCTAGGGTGATTTGGAATAGACGCCTCAGGTGAGAAATTGCCCCCATCCAGATTGCCTGTTGGCATGTATGTAGAGTACAGGTCACTTTGGGTTTCACCACTGCTGGGCAGGTGGTCCTGAGCTGTATAAGAAAGCAGGCTGAATAAGTCATGGAGAGCAAGCCAGTAAGCAGCGCCCCTCCATGGCCTCTGCATCAGCTCCCGCCTCCTGCCTGTGTGAGTTCCTGTCCTGACTGCCTTTGCTGATGCACAGCGATGTGGAAGCGTAAGCCAAATAAACCCTTTCCTTCCCCAACTTGCATTACTTATGGTGTTTCAGCACAGCAACAGGAACCCCAACTAAGACACCGTCCAATGTGGGGAGAAGGGACTAAAGGCCCAAAGATATGAGAATAGCTTCAAAGATTCAGACAAAATGAATAACGGTAAAAGCTATTACTCCAGGGATTAAATAGAAAAGAATTTTACAAAAAATTAGTGTTCAAAAGCTAAAAAGACATTAGAATGGTTTGATAATTTTTTATTTATATTAAAATGTAGAAGCAGGGGTAGAATGCACAGCAAGGGCAGTAGAGCAGAGCATACCATTTAGACACCGAAGTTAATGCCATAAAAGACAAACTCAGAATCCACAGGGTAAAGCGGGGAAAAGAGATTCAGTTGAAAACTATACGTTACTGGGCAAGGTTATTGAAGGTTACAGATTTCTGAGAAAGGGTCTGGAATAACTAGAACAACAACAAGTTTGTATTTTAAAAATTTATTTTTGTGTTTAACGTGTGTTTTGGTATCCTCAGAGGCCAGAAGAAGGCATTGGAGTCTCTGGAGCTGGAGTTACAAGTGGTTGAGTGATGTGGGATTCCCCTTTGTATGCTATGAATATGTTTCATCACCATTGGTTATTAAAGAAGCTGTTTCAGCCAATGATTTAGTAAAGTCAGGCAGAAATCTGAACAGAGATATAGAGAGGAAGTAGGCAGAGTCAAAGAGACACCATATAGCTGCTGAAGGAGATAGATGACAGATCCTTACCAATAAGTCACAGCCTTGTGCCAATATATAGGTTAATAGAAATGGGTTAATTCAAGATGTAAGAGCTAGCTAGAAATATGCCTGAATCATTGGCTGAACAGTGTTGTAATTAATATAGTTTCTGTGTGGTTATTTGGGTCTGAGCCGTCGGTAAACAAATGAGCAGTCTCCGTCTACAGTTGTGAGCCACCTGCCATGGGTGCTGGGAACCAAACTCTGGTTTTTCTGCAGGAATAGCAAGTGTTCTTCACTGCGAAGCTCTCTCTCCAGCCTCTGACATTTATACACACAAAAAAAGCCACAGTTATTTACACTGAAGGAATCACTTTGATAGTAGCGAAGAACATGCCACTCTGGAGGCTGCTGGAAGGTTGGGAATGCAAGCATTGACCCTCCAGCCAGAAGGCCAGCCATTTATGAGGAAACAAAGATCGGGTTGACCCCAGCTCTCCATTAAGAGATGTCAGAGGAAGATGGACGATTCTTGCGAATTTTTGAAGAGAGAGATCGTGTGATGAGAACAAACAATGACCCACGTGTCCAAAGGCACAGAAACAGACTGCTCATACACTCTTCTTGAAGATATTGTTTGAAGCCTTCTGTCGGGACACCCAAGATGTGTGAAAGGGCAGAGTGCAGCTTATACACAGCTCACAGCTCTGTATAAATGTTATAAAGCAAGGGGAGGTAATGAGGGAAAATGCATATATTTAAAAGTAGACCTGCTAAACTATAGCTTCTACCACTCCAATATCACTAAACCGGGAAGCAAGAAAACATTTACCCAGGGTCAGCACTTAACCACATCAAGGGCTTTATTCGTGTGTCATTTCATTTAACCCTCTACAATTGTAAGATAAGAATCATTATCTCTTAGATGCCAGGAATATGGGTTAGCAAGTAAAGGCTCTTGCTACCCAGCCTAATGATCAGAGTTCAATTCCTGGAGCCCATGTGGTGGAAGAAGAGAACCAAACAGGTTGTCCTCTGACCTCTACATGTATACTGTGGCGTGTGCAGGACCATACACACACACACTCACATACCCTAAGTAGATATAAAAATAAAAAAATTGCTAATTAGTTTGAATAAAGGAAACTAAGACATAAAAGTAGGGGCTTGCCTGAGGAGTAATAGGATGCAAAGTTTCTGAGTTTACAAATGTAATCTGCCTCCACGCGGCTACAGCGATACATTGCTCACAGGTAGCCGGAAGTCCTGTACTTAACTCTAGGCATCAAAGAGAGGCGTTTCACTTAAATACCTTGTCTCATATTTAGCATTTTCAGAAATAGATTCATTTCCTAGGAGGATTTCTGTCCGTGGTGCATTTTCAGGGTGAGATACACACATGATAGTTACATGTACATTTCACATGGATGGGACACAGTTCCCACATCTCCGTTATGTGACTGGTTGCTTGGATTTAGCTTCTGTTTCCTCTGCAAATGATATCTACACAATGCCTGCTGATTAAAAAACAATCTGGTAATGCTTTCTTCATCGTGGGCTGGGCTGAAGGTATTTGCTGATTGCTTCCTACAGATCATCGGGAAAGCCATAAAAATGAAAATGAGCTAGGACAGTCTGAAGCTGCTAGAAGGCTGGAGGGGATATTATAGAAGGAAGCCCAGAAAATCTTAGTATTTCATAAATGTGTCACCTGTTGGCAGTAATATTTCAAAGTAAGATACTTAGAACATGTCTTGAGTGGTGTTAGAAATGATCTTTACAGGGTTTGGAGAGATGACTCCTTGGTTAAGAGCACTGGCTGCTCTCTTCCAGAGGACCTGGAACGGATTCTCAGCACCCATAAGGTGGCTCAATATTATAATTCCAGGGAATCTGTCACCCCCTTCTGGCCTCCACTGGCACTACACACACATGGTTCAAGAGAAGGGGAAGAAAGGAAAAATTTTTTTTTCATCTTTAATTATGTTCTTGAATGGAAAAAATAAAACAAAACAATGTATGGAAAAAAAAAAAGGCAAGATGGCAAGACACCCATAGGCATAAAATAAAAATGAATAAGTCTAAAAAAAGCGTTAAAGATATTTTAAGTGGATCCATTTAAGTGTAACATTTGTGTCTACCTTTACCATATGAGTTGGGTTAGGAGTCTTCATCGCCACCATTCCCTCCGGCAACTCACCTGCTCTCCTACCCTTTCCTCTTCTTTTCTACCTCTTCCTCCCCCTTCACCACCACCTTCCTCCTTCCTCTCTCAGCAGAGTCTCAAGTAGTTCTTATTGGACATCTGAGGATGACCTTGAACTTCTGATCTTCCTGCTTCCACCTCCCAAGTGTCAGAACTACAGGCGTGTGCCTCCATGAGTGCTGACTTCACCTCCCCAAAGCAGTTTCCCTTCTTAGAAGAACGGAGACAATTCCTATCAGGAGAATAATTGTAAGGATCACACTTGCTACTGCAGAAGGCACCCGCCATCTGAGTTTTTTGGTTTGTTTGTTTGTTTGTTTAAATCCTAAGTCCCGCTAGACCAAGGATAGCAGCTGTCACTGCTACTGCAGACTGTCGCACGGATCAGACAGACTACAAGGGATCAGAAATGGCTGTCGAAGATCTCCTGAGTAAACTGGGAGCATGGCGACCTTGGGAGAGGGTTGAAGGAGAGGGAAGAGGCAGGGAAGGGAGCAGAGAAAAATGTAGAGCTCAATAAAAATCAATTAGAAAGAAAGGAAGGAAGGAAGGAAGGAAGGAAGAAAGAAAGAAAGAAAGAAAGAAAGAAAGAAAGAAAGAAAGAAAGAAAGAAAGGAGGTAAGTTGTCGAGTGAAAACGCAAGCTACCCACAGCACAGCCTTCTTCGGCTCCTTTATAATTGCTCACCTGACTAACCACTATGATCTCAGTTCCCGGAGTCGTCGCTCCCATCACCCATTAATCTGTCAAGTGGTGATGAGCCTCAAACTCCAGGTGTACCTCCAAGCAAGGACCTGAACTGTGAACTAAAGGCGTGACAAGTGCCCTTCGATCTACACCCCCTCACACACACCCATCTCCTGCCCGTTTAAATGATGCGTCGCCGCCACTGTCAATAAAAGTTCCGCCGAGCGCGAGCTGTGGATTCGCTGGACGCGGCGGGAGGCTCCCGTTCTCACCCGCCCCAGAGTCGCTTGGTGCCCAGGCAGTCGCAGTTGGGTCACCCTGGTCCGGCACCTGGTGAGCACTCAGCACGGTGTTGGGGAAATCGTCCTCCGGTCCCAGACTACCAGGGGCGCAGCTGACAACAGGGGACCCCCGCCCCCCACCGGGTGATTGGCAGCGCGTAGCTAGGCTCCCACCTCCGCGAGGATCCACACCTGTAGTACGTACCTGGTCTCCTAGGGACACCACGCCCGCTGCAACAGGGAGAAAGAAGCTAGCACGGCCCCAGGCTAAAGCGGCTAAAGCGAGCGACCTGCGCGGCTTGGGCCACCCCTGTGCACTCCCGGCTCAGGTCTCCGCTGGAGGACATGGACGTGCCACGGGACATCGGTAGCTTTGTGGTGTGGGACTACGTGGTGTTCGCAGGCATGCTGCTCATCTCGGCCGCCATCGGCATCTACTATGCCTTCGCGGGGGGCGGCCAGCAGACCTCCAAGGACTTTCTGATGGGTGGCCGCAGTATGACCGCGGTGCCGGTGGCTCTGTCCCTCACTGCCAGCTTTATGTCTGCTGTCACTATCCTGGGCACTCCCGCCGAGGTCTATCGTTTTGGGGCAATTTTCAGCATCTTTGGCATCACCTACTTTTTTGTGGTGGTCATCAGCGCGGAGGTCTTCCTTCCGGTGTTCTATAGGCTGGGGATCACCAGCACCTACGAGGTAAGAGGTGGTGGTGGGGAGGCCTGCTTGCATTTTCAGGTTCCAGAAGGAATTTTCTGGGAGCAAACAGTTTCTGCCATATGGGAATCTCTCCTTGTGGGTGCATCTCTGACCTCGGGACATCCCCTCGCACCCCCCACCCCTCCATTGAGACATGTGTCTTCTAAGCGGGGGGATAAATAAATCCTTGGGACTGAGTTTCCTGAGCTCAGTTCCAAAGCACACTGAGTGGAACGGACAAGTACTTGCTAAAGTCTTTCCTAAAACGGTGTGTGTGTGTGTGTGTGTGTGTGTGTGTGTGTGTGTGTGTTAGAAAGGCTAGTTCTCTGAAAGATGGAGAAAGAAGTTGCCCACCCAAGTGTTTGAGATGTAGGTCTTGTTCCAGAGTTTGCCCTGAGACCAAATTCCACCACTTACTTGCGAATGACCTTGGGCCACTAACTTAGTTAACCTTTTGTACTGACGTCTTCATCTTAAGGAGAAAATGGTACCACCAGCCTCATCCCATCGTGAAGAGAACTAAGTGAGCTGATGCACACAGAGCCTAGCACAGAACGCAGAGTAGATTCTGGGCCAGGACCGAATGTAATTACTGCAACGGAGGTTATCCTGAGACGATTAGACAGAACGGGGCATCAAAGTTCTTAAGCAGCGCAGCTGCCTTTTTACATAAAGGTTGTGAAGGAGACCCACACTTCATCTGTGGCGGCATCCCTCTGCTTGTCTTTTTCAAGTTGCTCTCAGGAAAAGGTTTTTCCGAAGATTGAAGAGCATTTGGCTTGGTTTTACTTAAAGAGATATTGAAGGTTTGTGTGCCTGTGCCCTAAAGAGCTCAGCCTCCTTAAGGGCTGTCCTTCACCCAGGCCCTGACTGCAGGCTTCACAGACACATTCCTATGACTCTAGACCATCAACCAGAGGGCTAGGTGTCTCAGCTCAGCGGTCCCTCCAGCCTGGAGTTTGTGGCCTGTTTCCCTGAAGCGCAGGGTCATCGGAAGGTGGTTTCATAGTGAGGCTGGTTCATCTTGTGCTGGGCGCCTGCCTCGATGGCCTGGGCTCTAGGGATGCCATCCAGGTCCAGGCTGCATTGTCTTGACTGTGGTCACTGTGTTTATGGAAACCTAGTCTTCGCCCTAGGTGGGAGAGAAGGGAATTTCTATTGGTGAGGGGCGGTAACAAATTGGCCAAACTCAGACTTGGCTGCCATTTTGTTTTGTTTTTCAAAACATTTATAAGAAGCCCTGGTTGTTTTGTTTAATAAAAAAGAGTTAATGTAAGAATCTAATGATGAGGAACAGTCACATAAAATTTCAAATGTCTCTTGAAAGCTCAGAAGGCTGATGACATTGAGTCCACATTTCCTATGGCTACTGGGCTTCCAGCAATAGTCACTGCTCCTGCTCCATTAATGCCTATACCGAGGTTTTTCATGCCTGCACCCCACTTTCTCATGGCAGAGAAGTCCTTACCTACATACATGCCTTTAAAAAGTGCACATGGAAAATGGCCAGTGATGAAGGAGCCCTTGTTCAGCGAGTTATATGACAACATATTTCTTAGTGGCTGTGAGGAGTATTCCGGCATCTTCAGAAGTATTACCACCTGGCTGCTTGTGAAAGCCTGGCATCTGTCACTCACATGCGTTACTAGGCAGCCTGTGCCAACATTGACGTCTGTGAGCTCTGACCTGTAGCTAACCAACTCCAAAACCTAGAAAAGAGTTTGAATAACGCCACAAGAGGACTCCAGCCCTGCCACAAAAACGCTGCTCTCGGAACTCATGACCGAGCAGCAACGTTAACTCAACCAGAAAGGGATGTCTCCTTTATTTCTAGCGGTGGAAGCTAAGTTAGCAAGGATTCTGGCTACAAGTGGCGAAAAGCCAATGTTTGCTGAATGTTTAATTCATGCCGGGCACCAGGCTGCATGTTTAACACGTATTATCTGACTCAACACTCAACCAAATTCTTGCAAGGGTATGCTCAGAGCCATGTTTTTCAGATGGAAAGCCTCAGAACAAGTTAAGCCAGGAGAGAGGGGGAAGGAACAAGGATCCATGCCAAGCCACTTACCGACTGCCTCTGGAGGCTCCGATGAGTTGGTTATAACCCCGAGCAGGGTTTATGCCAGCTCAGGGAGAACCGAGGAAAAAGTCATACAGGATCCTTGAACTTCACAGCACGCTGCTTTCCAATTAGGGGTGTCAGATGTCAGAGGGAAGGAGGTCGAGCAGCTTGCTGGACCAGTTAATTCAACCAGTCATGGCAGAGGATTTCTTGGGGGGAATGCTTTGTGGTTCTGTTGAGGACATCTATGTAGATACATTGTCCAACATATGAGTAATGGCCACCTTCATATTCTTGCTCAAATATGAACTGTCTCTATGTTTCCATTTCTAATAGCCCAATTTGGTGGGCTACAAGCATTTTTACTTTATTGCTGCTGTTAAAATATAGGTTGGATAGGTGTTTAACAATGTCCAGACCCACAGATTGACAGGAAGCCTATTGCAGGGATCCAGTGCAATTAATTAATAGTGTCTTCGGGATCACCCAGGCTCTACTTTTTAGTTACTTTATTTATGCACATCAAGCGAAGCCTATTCTGAGTTCCAAGGACGAGGGAAGCTCTCTGTTCACTGTAGGTATCTATTATCCTGTAGTTTTGCTTGTGAACTCTGTTCTCTAAGCCTACTGCAATGGGACCAGGGTTTCTTTTTAGGTTCCTATGTATTTCCTCTGAAATCTAGTAAAGGACCATGGCTTCTCAGTTCTGTCTTCAGTTGGTTTTGTGTGAGCATAAACATATTGGTCAGTTGATTTTTGGGACAATTTCAAGTGTAAAAACTCTCAAGTTATTTGGTTCAGCTCACTCCATTTTTCTCTGACACGGTCTCTTAAGCTTTGTGTGGTCCCCAGCCACTGCACACATGGACCTAGAAAAGGCAAAAGACTTCTCTATCTATTCATGCTCACTCACACGCACTACAGATTTACTAAAAAAATTCTTCACAAATAACACGTCTGTTTCTAGTTTGCAGAAACTTCACTCCCCAAAATGTCTTCCAAAATACCCTACGATGATTTTTATATAATTCACAAGGTTCATGGCTCTTTGATACCACTAATCCTTGCATCTTTCTCTTTAACAGTTCCCATCGCCTTCTCCGTTTCTATCACTGGATATGCTCCCTTGAGAAACAAAAGAGAGAAATAATTTCGTGTATGGCCCTCCTTTTAAACACAAGGAACCTGAGCTTTAGAGAGTGATGGCCTCAATCTCCTGAGTCAGGCATAGGACTGGTCTGGAGCTGAAACTCTGCTGCAGATGCCTTGCCCTGTATTGGACGTTTGCCACCCGTCAGTTGTCTTTGACGGTCTTATTGTCCATGGCACCACATACTTACTGCATTTTAAACTTGTGGTCTGATTATTAATTTATCGATGTGGTTACATACACAAATTCTGTGGATCAAAGTTTCCGAGCTTCTGTGTCCCATCCCTGACAGCAATTAGGTTACAAGCTTGGTCCTCATCTCTAACCAGGTTCCTGCTTCCCGATGTACACAGGAAGTATGTCAGACATGCCAGTCATGACTATGGAGCAAAACTACCCATATGTCTTTCCATTTGCTGATTAGCTAATGTCAATTTCTCCTCCTCCGCATGCTTCTCTGTCTTCCCCTTTTATACAGCAAGGCTGGTAGACTTTGATTTCTTTCTATCTGTGCTAATATGACTCAAGTTAAATAGTACCTTGACCTTCAGCTCCAAGATTTTTATTCTAACGCTATAATTATTATTATACTTATAATAAACAGACCATATTATAAGCTATAGTAGATATCAAGGAAAGTTGGGAAAAGTGGCAGGGTCTTGACTCTCAACAGAAGATGACTTAACACTCAAGAGATTGAGGCAGAAGAGTGGGAAATGTGACGTCAGTCTGGGATGCATAGTAAAACTGAATTGCAAAAGCAAAAACCCAAGCCAACAAACTGACCTGGGTAGCCGGAGATGGTGGCGAATATATGTAAATCATGTGCAAAGGGCAGGAAGATCAAAAGAACAAGACCAGCCTGGTCTATACATTAAGACCTTGCCTCAGAGACAGAACAAAACAAGACAAAGCAACAACAAAAACCTTGACTCAGGCGATTTAAGTTACACACACACACACACACACACACACACACACACACACGCACGCACGCACGCACGCACGCACGCACGCACGCACACGTGCCCACAATGGCAGAGGAAGGAGTTTGAAGGTAGCTCACAGAACAACATGAGAGTAAACAGTTCTTGGAAATGACAGAGCCTCAACAGCGTTTTCAGTCCTTAGGGTCAGGATCAGTCTGTGCCAACCCAATCCCTTCGCAGTTTAGCAGCGTCCATGGGAAGAAGAAGGTGATTGGCCGTACTGGGGTCACGTGACTTTCTCTTGCCTGGGAAAAGGCAGGGCAGATTTGGTAGAAAGAGGTTTGATTTTTCCATGGAGTCAAAGAAAATGCTAAGAGGTTGCTAAGAGGAAGGAAGAGACAATAGATTGCATGTTTTTTAAAGGAAAAAAAAACCAACCAGGCTAGACTGTAATTCCATTTCTGTGCTACATTTTCCGACCTTTCCAGGCCAAACGGGGGTGATGAGCAGACTGAGGATGCTGATAGGGGAGTCTTCATGTACTGAGTGTGTGTTAGTTGTGTAACTAACTCTTTATGTCTATTAAAAGTCACTGAGTTGTATTCTAAAGCACCAGTTTTGCCATATGCAAGTAAAAGTCATTTTAGTAAAACAGAAACAGAGAATGCAAATAAGTGCGAAGTTCCTTTAAATATCTCACCCTTTATTTTCTGGCCCGATATAAAATGTGTTTAGAAGAGTCACGCCACTGTTTTTCGATTTTTGGCAACAGTATTTGGAACTTCGATTTAATCGGTTCATCCGTCTCTGCGGGACAGTCCTCTTCATCGTCCAGACGGTAAGTACCTCGCCGTTAATTTACTTCCTCTTCTGTCGTCTAGAATATTTTTGTCCTTGGCACTCACTAGGTGAGCTTTGCTTGAGAAATACATGGAAGATAAAATGGGGATGATTGCAATAGGAGGGAATGAAAAAGAAAAAACAAACCAAAAACACATTTGGCATCACAAAGAACAGAACCTGAAGATCCCTAAGCCGTGTTTCAGCAGAGACATTACTTCCTGGAAAAACGAATACTGTCTTGGTCAAGGAATGGATATGGAGTTTTAGGAAAATATTCTTCCTAGCCCTCCCCACCTGGCCCAGACTGACAGTGAGCGCCTTGTTTAAGGGACAGAAAGATTTGAGGGAGCTACATTGGCTGACAGGAGTGAGTCTCATATCAGGAAAACAAGGTGTAGATTTCTCGGTCCTTTTACAGCTGATTGAATCACACACACACACACACACACACACACACACACACACACACTCCACACACACATATAATATGAAAATTGAATTTAAGCTTAAGGTGGTGGATCAATAAATGTACCTTTTTTTCTAATTACCACACTTTAACAAAAGGTCTTCAGAAAAGATTTTTGTGATATTTAGCCACACTGTAGACAGAAAAGAAAAAATAAATTTTATTTAAGTATGTCCATGTTATAATAACACATTAAATATATTGAAAAGGATCAATTCATAATTGATCTTATAATTCTCATATGTACTTCATATTACTCATTGTTTTCCTTCTCTCTCCACTAGATTCTGTATACTGGAATTGTTATTTATGCCCCTGCCCTGGCTTTGAATCAAGGTACATTTATTTATATTTATATTTTTTTAATTTTTTTAGTTATAAGCCAATAGACCCATTAGCTCAGGCTTTTCTTATTAACTCTTATAACTTATTATTCTTGTCTTTGTTAGCCACATGGCTTGGTACTTTATTTGGCGAGGCAGTCACATCTTGCTTCCTCTGTGTCTGGATCACGACTACAGACTGCGCTTCCCTCTTCCAGAATTCTCCTTTCCCTACCTCTACTTCCTGCCTGGCTACTGACCAATCAGCATTTATTAACCAAGTACAAGAAATAAATCTTTACAGGGTATAGCCATTGTCCCACAGCACTCCCCCCTTTTTTCATAGCAAGAACTCTGAATCTAATCTCCTCTGTTTAGCTTTTTGTCCAGACCATTATCGATAACATGTTGTAACCAACACTCTGAACAAAGATAAATATCCACAATCCATTTTTGGGGAATGTGAGCATAGTTTTCCAGGCTACTTTCTGCCGAATGGGGGCACTGATAATCTTATGGGGACCTAATAACAATTTAGAATTTTGGTCAAGTTGTGACTGGAGTATCCTGTGAGGCTTGATCATCTCAGGCAGCAGTCTTGAATCTGTTCTGGATGTAGAACTCAGACATCTGGGCCATCTGCTCCTGTAGGAGATTTCTCAGGGGTCTTCCTTGATCAAACCTGATTTTTCTTAACCTGGAATGAATCTACAGCCTCTCATTTCCTGTGGAAACAAAAGTAAAACCTCTTCTCCAAAGTAACATACCTTTTGACTTCAATTTTGAAGTCAAGGTATTTTCAAAATACTTATGTTTTATTTATATTCAAATGTCTTTTAGCAGCTGTTGTTCCTTCATCAGCTGTCAAGCAATTCAAAGACAACATAATAATATACAGTATCCAGACTCTCTGTGTATTTTCCATCTTTACATGGCTTTACATTAAATACTATTTCTTTTATTTTTACTTTTAATTTTTGGCTTTTTGAGACAGGGTTTCTCTGTGTATCTTTGGCTGTCCTGGAACTCACTCTGTAAACCAGTCTGTCCTTGAACTCACAGAGATCTGTTTGCCTCTGCCTCCCAAGTGCTGGGATTAAAGGTGTGTGTCACCACACCTTGAACTCACAGAGATCTGCCTGCCTCTGTCTCCCAAGTGTTGGGATTAAAGGTGTGTGCCACCACACCAAACTACTCTCTTTCTTTTCTATTTTAAGGATTTTATCCTTTTTTTTCTCTCCCAAGCCTACATATATTTTTTTTTAAACACACTGTAAACCCTTTAGAGGTTTTTTTCATCTTTGAATCTCTCTTTACTGTATATCTTTCTTTTTCTGACCATGAGTCTAATTTGCTAAGCAGTATGTCTAGGATTAAAGCCATGGCTTTGCTGGCTAGATCCAGTCCATTCCTTTGCTTTCTGAGATTCTAGTCTCATGGTGGAGGTACCAGCCGGAACCATGTTTATTGCCACAACTCTATGGCATTTCAAGGTCCCTGCCACCACCAAAAAGCATGCAGTCAACTTTTCGTCAACACCATTTAAGTGTTTTGTTGCACAAACTCTTAAAAGAGCTGCAAGGTTTTGCAGCTAAAGCTGAGTCAGGAAGCCTCTTTTAAATGAGAGCACTTGCCTTTAGCAAGCAAAGCCCACTCGAGAAAATGCTGCTATCAATAAGCTGTGCTTAACTCTATTATTTTATGTCTAGAGCTACTTCCCAAGCTTTCTCGGGTTTTCTGTGGATGCAGTTGTCCACACATTTGGCACCATCTGTTGACCGAGCACCATTCTGTTGACAGAGGTTTCTGTCCCACCTGGTCCTGCAGCCGTTCAGAGCCAAAGAACTACACAGAGGTCTACATTAATCTTAAACTGGTTGGCCTAGTAGCTCAGGCTTCTTATTAATTAATTCTTACAACTTATATTAGCCCATAATTCTTGTCTGTGTTAGCCACATGGCTTGGTACCTTATTTGGTGAGGCAGTCACATCTTGCTTTCTCTGTGTCTGGATCACGACTCTCAAGGTAGATTTAAAGAGGCAATTGTGGAGCTCACAGGATTGGGTTCATTTTTGCTAAGCTTTATTCTCTCCCTGGGGAGATAGATGGAAAAGGACTTCAGTAGTGCTTATGGGTTTTATGAGAGTAGGGGGCTTAGTGTCTATACTAGCTCCTTTGGTGTTTTGATTAGAAAAATAGTTCAAAAGTTATGTATCCTAGGTCAAAAATATTTATCTGTAGGCTAATAGGACAGATCTAGACCTTACTGGGGATGTGGTGGGGTAGGGGCGGTTGCTTCTGTGTGGTATGTTCATCAGCCATTCTTTGTTTCTACACAACCCATGCCCCTCCCCACCGTAGGCTCTATGACTATGCTCCCTCCTTTTTGGCTATTGCCAGCGGTCCATCCCTGTACTAATTTGCTTTCCATTGCTTCCATAAACACGGTGACAAGAAAGCAGCTGGGGGAGGAAAGGGTTTGCTCTGCCTTATAGCTTACAGCCCCTTCAGAAAGGGAGTCAAGGCAAGAACTCAAGGCAGGAACCTGGAGGCAGGAACTGAAGCAGAGGCCATGGAGGGTGCTGCTTACTAGCTTTCTGTCCATGACTTGTTCAATTTTTTTGTTTGGTTTTTGCTTTTCTTACAAAAACCTACTTTTTAAAAAAAAATTGACTATATTGGGGATTAATTTCCATATAATCAAAGTTGCCAACTCCAATACCAAGTTCAGAGAAAGTAGATATATGTTAACTCATGTAACCAATGTCACAATGAAGATACCACATCAGTATCTTCTTTCATGCCTCCTTAGAATTAATCCTTTCCTAATCTTCTTTCTAATTTAATGCTCTGTGCATGTAATGCATGCATGCCCATGCACACACATAGACATACACAGAGAGACACATACATAGATACACACAGACACATACAAAAGAGACACAAATAGACAGAGACACACATAGATACACACAGACACACACAGGCACACACATAGATACACACAGAGAGACACACATAGATACACACATAGACATATACAGAGAGACACACTCATAGATACAAACACATACACATAAACACATATAGAAAGACACACACATAGATACACCACATATACACACATAGACACACAGACACAGACACACACACAGGCACAAATATAGATATACACATACAGATACACAGACACACACATTTATATCTAGATTCTGCATCAGGGAACATATGCTATTTATCTTCCTGAGTCTGGCTTATTTTGCTTAAAACCAAAAGCTAAAACCTAAAACTAAAAACCATCAATTTCCCTCCAAATGTCATGATTTTATTTTTCTTTACAGTAGGATGAAATTCCATCGTGTATATGTATCACAATCTCCTTTTCCATCCGTCTTGCTCCTTATCTTGGCTACTGTACATGGTGCGCTAAGTATGGGTGTTCAGGTGTCTGTGTGACATGTTGACTTAGAATCTTTTGATTGTATGTACTGGTGCTGGAGCAGGATCACATGACAGTCCTACTTTAGGTTTCGAGGCTTCTTCATGGTGACTTATGTCATGGCTGCATTAGTTTACATCCTCACTAGCAGCGTGTCTTTTCTTCTGCATCATTGGTTGGTTCCTTGTTGACAGTCATCTGACTGAGCTAAAAGGGAATCCCAAAGCATTTTCCTGACGCCTAAGCACATTGAGCACTTTCCCAAATATTTATTGGCCGTTTGTACTTTTCAATTTCAGAACTGTCTATTTAATTCATTAGCTATTTTTTTAATTAATTTGGAGGCTGTCTTAGTTAGGGTTGATACTGCTGTAATGATACACCATGACCAATAGAAATTAGGGGAGGAAAGGGTTTCTATGGCTTACATATCCTGAATCACAGGCCACTGAGGGAAGTCAAGGCAGAAACTCAAACCGGGTGGGAACCTGGAGGCAGAAGCTGATGTAGAGGCCATGAAGGAGTATGGCTCTTCATAGCTGGCTCCCCCTGCTTTCTTATAGAACCCAGTACCGCAGGCCCAGGGTGGCTCCACCCACAGTGGGCTGAGCCCTCTCCCATCAACCACTAATTAAGAAGCCGCTCTCCAGGCTTGCCTGCAGCTTGATCTTGTGGAGGCCTTTTCTCAATTAAGGGTCCCTCCTCTGAGATGTCTACAGTTTGTGTCAAGTTGACACAAAGCTAACCAGCACAGATGATTTTGGTTTTTGATATTTAATTCTTAATAGTTCTTTATATATTCTAGACCTTAATTCTCTGTGAAATTTATTGACTCCCTTTCCCCCCATTTTGTAGGTACCATTTCACTTTGCTGATTATATGGCTTTCTGTGCAGAACCCATTTGTCAATTTTGGGGTTTATCTCCCACAGTCCTTTTCTGAAAGTCCTTGCCTATGCCAATTTCTTCGAGTGTTTGTTTTATTACAGCATTTCAGGTTTTACATTAAAATATTGACCCATTTTTATTTATTTATTGTTCATGATGAGACGTATGGATCTAGTTTCACTCCTTTTTAAACATATTTATTTATTTATTTATTTATTATTTTATGTGTATGAGTGTTTTGCTCATACATATGTCTGTGTAGCATGTGCATGCCTGGTGCCTGTGGAGGTCGGAAGGAGATATCGGATGCCCTGGAACTGTAGTTAGGGATGGTTGATGATTGTGAGCCACTATGTGGGTGCAGGGAATCAAACCTGGGTCCCCTGTGAGAGTAACAAGTGATCTTAACCACTGAGCCCCTCCCAACCCCTAGTTTGATTCTCGTATCTGTGACTATCCAGTTCTCAAGCACCATTTGTTGAAGAAGCTATATTTTCTAACATGTTTCTGCCAAATATTAGGTGGCTGTAGTTGTGTGGGCTCCTTCCCGGGGTCCTGTTTGAGCACATTGTTCTGTGTGCCTGAATTTCTGCTAGTATCATGTTGCTTTAGTGCCTATGACAGACATAAGAGAAACCCAGTGAAACCAAATAAACTCTACGTTTAGAAAGTACAATAAAGTAAAAATATTAGTAAAAGTAAAGCATAAAGAAAAAAGGGGTGGAGCACAAGGAGCCAGAAGTTAGAAAACAAATACTACAATGACTTTGTTTTTGGATCTCAGAGGCTGCCAGCTGTGCGGGTACTCAAGTTCTGGACTTCTGTATCCTGTGGTTTATGCTGCAGTTCCATCTGCATGCAAGCATCCAATGTCTGCCCGAGCTATCTTCATTTTAGGAGCTCCTCCCCTCTTCTTTTCTTCTTCTTCTTCTTCTTCTTCTTCTTCTTCTTCTTCTTCTTCTTCTTCTTCTTCTTCTTCTTCTTCTTCTTCTTCTTCTTCTTCCTCCTCCTCCTCTTCCCCCCTCCTCCTCCCTCCTCCTCCTCCTCCTCCTCCTCCTTCTTCCATGCCAGGGACCTCTGCAGACCACACTTAGCTTTTTTAGTCTGTAGGCCAAACAGCTTCTCCACGATTCTGGGGACTCCTCAGTTTGAATCCCCTGAGATGGCTCAGAACGAGGGTGTCTCCAAAATATTTTGGGAGCATGAGAGACAACCACAACGATGAGATCTGAATAGATGGATCTGTTCTTATACTTTCAAAACTTAGTCAACACTCATCACCCTGCCCTCTGGGTGTCTGGGATGCTGGAGCCATCAAACTCTATAGCCGCAAATCCCAAGTATGTGGTTCTACTTGCTGACCCTAGAATGAGGGTATTAAACTCTGAATTTTTCTCAGCTGATGAGCTCTGTCCCCAGGCTCTAAGGGTAGACCTATTTTCCCTGTATACTCCACTGCCTGGGCGGAGCCTCCTCTTGCCCGTACTCTTCTGGTTTTTAACATCTGGCCTCCCACCCTCCACATTTGCCTCCCAGAATTCTCTCTATCCCTCTGGGACGGTGACAGGTTGAAGTCACACTCCAGGACTGCTGATCATTTCCTGTTCTTGGATTCCCAGAGCAGCTAAGTTTTCACGATAGTTTCCTCTCAAGATGGTGCCCTGCCACAGCCCTCCGAGCTAGCTCCTTTTCTCAGCTCTCTACCACAAAACTTGCTTCCTCAACAGCACCTGCCACTGTATTTGTGGCCACTGTATTTGTGGCTTTCCAGCGCTATGAGCTCACCTCGTGGGTAGGACCGCCAGTCTCTCTTCACCAGGGCCCAATGGCTTGCGTTTTAGATGCAGCTTTTGTTCCCTTTTCCTCCAGGGAATCACGTGACTGGAGCCGACTCAGCTTTACTTCCTTCCAGTGGATGTTGCTCTGCCCTGTTTCTCTGCACTTTTCAGCTTGTTGCTCACGCTTTTTGTCGACTTCCAACAGATTTTCCTCTTGCTCTCTTTGGAATTGGGTAGATTTTTTTTTTTTTTTCTTATCCCAGCGTTCTCTTTCGCTGGGTCACATGGAGACAGCTTCTGGTCCACCATCTTTGTTTTTGTTTTGTTTTGGTTTTTCAAGACAGGGTTTCTCTGTAGCTTTGGAGCCTGTCTTGGAACTAGCTCTTGTAGACCAGGTTGGTCTCAAACTCACAAAGATCCACCTGCCTCTGCCTCCCGAGTGCTGGGATTAAAGGCGTGCGCCACCACCTCCCGGCTTGGTCCACCGTCTTCACTGGATGCCCTCTGCTGAGGTATTTGGAATGTGTTCTTCTGGTCTCTAAGGATGTTTAAATTTACACATCAACTCCTGCAGCTGTGTTCCTTTGTCTCCGCCTTTTAAACTAGTTGTTTGAAATTCTTTTAAAGGTCTCTTTTGGTTTATAACTTCTATTGTTTTTCACTTTTAATTTCTAAAAGAAACTGCGTTATTTGTCCTATCAAACTTCTCAGGGTCTTCATTTTACTGATTGTACCCGTACTGGGCCTTTCAATGTCCCAAGTCCTCAATGTTTCTTATAAATAGCACTTTGAGAGAGTTCATAATTTCCCAGATACAGGTCAAATTTTGGAACTATCTTCTAGGTAATAGTAAACGTTTGAGGCTTCATGGCTGTTAGACCTTATTGCACATTGTATACTAATTTTGTAATTCTCTCTGCATTGATTAGATAGACCACACCTAAGAAGGAAGTTCCTTTGCTTGACTATTTAATGACTCTGAAAGATCATTTGTGTAGGAATGGCAGGACAGATGTCTGGTTTCCCCCCTTACTTGTTAGTTTTGAAAGTAACAACTTGCATGTCCAAGGGTAGCTCAGTTCTTAATTTTTAATTTCAGAAGGTTCTTAACTTTACCCTTTCCAATTATGTAGAGTATATAATGGTTCCAAAGGCAAATCTATAAATAGAAATATATTTGAAGAAGTCTAACATAGCTTTATCCCTTCTGCCCTGTTTATTCTTTATATATTATAGGTAATTTTTTCTGTTGGCTTTTATTTATCCTTCCATTAAAAATATGTCCCTCCATTTCTTAGAAAACTGGTAACAAATAATAGACTTTTCTACCTCAACTCTTATCTTAAAAACACACATTTCAAGATCTGATGAAGTAGCATATTTATGTGAAACAATAGGAAGGTATGGGAAGTCCCCTTTGAGCCTATTCAGTTTGATGAACTACTTCCCAGAATCAAGCAGTTTCTTAGCTTAATTACAATATAAATCCTTTTCTATATGTTTCATTTAGCCAGTGTTGCATCTATGGTGTCTGTGACTATAAACAAGCAAGATGTCTGTAACTTCACAAATACAATTTTCTACTCCATTTATCTCAGGGGCATTGAGACACACGTCTAGTTTTAAGCACGCGGGTATGGAGCTAGGTGCCTCCTCAGTCCTTGAGAGGCGCTTTTGTTATGCACACTCCACTGCTGAACATGTGTTCTCTTTTCTTCTGCAGTTACAGGATTTGATCTGTGGGGCACAGTGGTGGCAACTGGGGTGGTCTGCACGTTCTACTGCACACTGGTATGTGAAGAGTGTCCTCCCCCTCTCCTCGCGTTGCAGAGCTGGAAGTTCAAGGAGTCCTGAGCTGCCAGCTGACGGCTCTTACTCTTTTTCTCTGGGCTTCTCACAGTACAACATTTTTGTAAGGAAAATTGCTCCTCAGATATGGATTACAAACGAAATTTTCCTTTCATCTGAACCATGGTGCAGGTCCCTGTTTTTATCTCTTGATTCCTGATTACGGTTTCCAAAATATTATAGACATGTTCATATCATCCTCCAGCATAGAGACTTGAGATAATGGTCTATTAACTATAGACACAGGTGACAGAATATATGTGACAGCCGTCAAGACACGATACTGCTTTATTTTGGAGGCAGGTGCCTGGCAGCAATGCAAATTTATGTGATCTTTGATAGTTTCGTTATTAACCTTTTATTTTGCTTGATCGTCTAGGAAGCAAGAGCCTTTACATAGAGCGTGTTTAAACCCAAGCCATAGAGGCTGAAGAGAAACATTTGTGGCAGTTGCTAGCATGCAACAATTTTACTGTCTTGACAGACAATATGTGTATCTGGTACAAACACAATGACTTTTATAATTCAGCTCTGAATTGTCTCTCCAATGCCCTCCTCACCCCGCTTCCCTGCTGTATCTATCTGGCCACATTCAATGGACCATGTATGGCTTTCTCCTCTTCTGCTTCTCCCCAGGCCATTTCCTGGCCTGGGAAGACCATCTTTGCCTCTGCCTGTGCTTAATGAATAGGTTAAATATTTTCTTCTCTATAAATGTTCTGTCGGCACGACCGTCTCCTACGAGCAAGAGATCAATGTGACCTTCTTGACCAAGTTCCATGTTTCGTCATTTTTGTCTAGTATGGTATGTTCACATTTAGACAGATATACAGTCCTATCTCATAGAAGTATTAATCCTAACACATTTTCTTCTCAAAGGGTGGCCTTAAAGCCGTGGTCTGGACAGATGTTTTTCAAGTTGGGATCATGGTGGCTGGATTTGCATCCGTACTCATACAGGCTGCAATAACTCAAGGTGGTATCAACACAGTTTTGAGTGATGCCTCCAATGGTGGCAGACTAAACTTCTGGAAGTAAGCTATTTTCCTTCTTGTTAATAGGACACATCTTTTGTTTTCTTTGTAAGCAATAGTTTTATTGAACTAGAAAGTTTGTACTGGAAAATAAATCAGTTATTAAGGGTGTGGTCTGTAAAATTAAAGTTGGCCAGTAAGTGTCTGGGGGAATTTTTGCCAGTTTTTTGAGGGGTTAAAGCAAACCGATGCCACTGGGTCGTATGGTATTGTGATGTTTCTTTCTTCAGAGAACGACATTAGAGCAAAAGGCGTATTTTCCTCCAGAGGTTAGAGTCTGGAACAGACTGAAGGAAGGGTAGGAAAAATGGTAAAAGGTGAGCAAAGGAGCCCTTAAGAGCCAAATACTGAAACACAGTAATTTCATTTGGATAATGCTTTATTTTAACAAACACGGAGAAATTGTTTTGATGTCACTCTGGAAATGTATAGCATATTAAAATAACACATTGTTGAACAGGATTTCACGTATGAATATCTATGCATTATTTCTTAAACACTGACCAGGTTCAGGTGGTGGTGGCCCACACCTTTAATCCTAGCAATTTGGAGGCAGAGGCAGGTGAATCGCTCTGAGTTGTGAGGCAGCCTGTTCTACAGAGTGAGTTCTAGGACAGTCAGGACTACATAGAGAAACCCTGTCTTGAAAAACCAAAATAAATAATTTTTTTAATTAAAAAAATAAATAAAAATAAAAATGAAAAGCTATGGCTGACATTTCAAATGACAGCCAGGCATAGACTAAACATGTCTAAACAATGGAAAGCCTAGTTAGTCCATCCAAAGCATATCAGACAATTTAAGAGAATTAGAAAACCACCTTCCCCTTGGTTCAATATAACCACCTTAATGCATCATGTTCAATATGGAAAGAGGCTCATTTTGACCTGGACCTTATTCTCTTCTCTTTAAATCATCTTAAGTTGAGGTTGGAAATCTTCAGTCACTAGTGGAATGAAAAAAAAAAACACTTACATGATTTTTAAAAGATGGCTCTTTTGTGTCTTTTAAATATAGTCCTCTTCTTTTGAGAAAGACCTTTGCAGAAACCAAACAGCACCGCCCCATTCTCTTGGAGGAAGGCATGCCAAGGAATCACTTTCAACTGTTTGCAATACTTGTTTCTCCTTTTACTTCAAGGTTCAGATCTGAACCTTGAGAGCTTCCGGTTGCACTACCTTGAGCTATGGTCCCTTCCACAGCTTGGGCAGAACAAGAAGATACTTTTAATTGATATTTACTCAGACTATTTAATGAATAAAACATAGTTTCACAAAAATAAAGTCACATTGGTTTTACCAGGAGAGGGGAAATGGATCAGAGGAATTGGAAATGATCAATGTTTGTAGGAAAACAGAAGAATGGATAAGGAAAATGTGGTACGTTTACACCATGAAGTACTACACAGTGGTAAAAAAAAAATAATGACATCTTGAAATTTGTGTGCAAATGGATGGATCTAGAAAAGGTCATATTTAGTGAGGTAACCCAGACCCAGAAAGACAAATATAGTATGAACTCACTCATAAGTGACTTCTAGATATAAAGCAAAGAAAAACCAACTTACAGTTCACAATCCCAGACAACCTAGACAACAAAGAGGACCCTAAGAGAGACATACATGGATCTACATAGGAAGGAGACAAAAAGACAAGATCTCCTGAGTTAATTGGGAGCGTGGGGGTTATGGGAGAGGGTTGGGGGGTGAGCAAAGGAGGGGAGCAGAGAAAAATCTATAGCTCAATAAAAACAATTAAAAAAGACATGTGCCACAACCCCCAGCTATAAGGCATTTTCTCAATTAGTGATCAATGCAGGAGAGCCCAGCTCATTGTGGGTCGTGCCATCCCTGGGCTAGTAGTCCTGAAAAAAGGAAAGAAAATATTGATTATTCTCAGTCTCTTTAGCTATGCCTAGGCTGAGGGAATAGAGGACAAAACAAGTTATTTCTCTGCAGGATAACTGTCACTGTATGTTGAGGATACATACATACATGTCTATATCTATATATATATATGTATATAGCTTCATACATCAATAAACGATCCTTTCAAATAAAAAATAGGTACTTTAATAATAATATCTTTGAAGACAGCTGACCACCGAATGATAATGAAAGACCCATTGTGCTTTAGACTTTTCCAGAATGTTCCCTATTATCCTGAAAAGTGCTAAGAGGATAATTGGAAAAATGTTTTTTTCTGATTGAGAAAAATGAAGAAAAGAACTAGAATCTCCGAATTGTGTTTTTCTCTTCCCTCCTTAGTTCCTTCAAAGAGCTCACTGAATCTTTGTGGATCTTCTTTTGGTTAATGTGGTAGATAACACTCTGCAGGAGAAAGAGTCAGAGTGCCCAAGGCCCTTGGAATTTGACATAAGATGTCATGCCATGGGAAAAAGCAGTGGTTCTCAACCTTCCTAATGCTATGACCCATTAATACGGTTTCTCAAGTTCTGTTGATCCCCAACGATAAAATTATTTTGTTGCCACTTCATAACTGTAACTTTGCTACTGCTATGAATTATAATTGTAAGGATCTGATATGCGACCCCACAGGTTGAGAACCACTGGGAGAGAGGTTCTCAATTTCATAATTTCTGGAAAGGGTTAAGGAAAGCTTACTTTGTGGGAAGTTTTCAAGTACATATTTATGAGGAGATGAGTAGACTCCTTCCTTCCAAGGTAACATATTGAAAAGAGTTAAGAGGTGCTTCAGATGGAAGTGGCATTTCCTGATATTGGCTTGTGTGCCTGCCATGAAGTGGGTTGAAACTGTTAGCATTTGCACACAGAATTGTAAGAAAGCACAGTCATAATGATGTAACCGTTTTACAAAGTATGTACCGTTAGAGTGCATTGACTTCTTAAGCTTAACTGTGGTTAGACACGTGCTAGGGGAGGAATTATGTCCATACAGTGTGCTAAATTATATTTACTTTGGTATGATATCTATTTCCATGGTACACTTTGATCCCCTCTCCCTGGTATAGCATGGCCAATTCGTTTTACAGTAGTCACCTAACACTATGGGAGAGCAATTTATCTAAACGCTCGACATGATAAGAACATGTATTTTCTCCTAATTCCATCTAGAATCCCCTGATATCTGGAAACATCATTGTCTACTTAATTGCATTTAAATGAGAATGTTTGTATTTTGACATTATAAATTCAGATGTCTTTCTGTAAACCTGTGACTGTACATGCTTGCATCTAAAGGTTTTCTAGGAGCATTTTCTTTTGTCCCTTGCAAACAATTTGTATCTGCTTTCCTTTTCTTATTCATTTCAGTTTTAATCCTAACCCTTTGCAAAGACACACGTTCTGGACCATTATCATCGGAGGGACTTTCACATGGACCACAATCTATGGGGTCAACCAGTCCCAAGTGCAGAGATACATCTCCTGTAAAAACAGATTCCATGCAAAACTGTAAGCCCAACTACGGTGTATGCATCATTGATAACTACCATTGCTCTTATGGGAATGCTTCCGTAGTCAACTTTAGTTCAATTTTAAGTCTTCTGTATCATGAAATGCCAAAAATAAACGATGAATCAAAGGACTAGGTTTGGCTGGCATGTGGTTCTATAGTTGAGCACAAAGTGGTACTAGATCTTCTCAACCAAGCATTTGAAAATATTTCTATGACTTAGTAAGTAAGATACTCTCATCAAGTAAATGTCTCAATAACCTATGGGAGTTTAAAAAAACATAAAGGAGAGTTAAATAGAAGAATGGTTACCTGGCTTGCTGGAGTCCCACTAAACAACTTTATATATGACTTTTATCATGAGGAAGTTTAGCATCCACTTAGAAAAGCATATGCCATCTGGAAACAGTGAGACGACACTGGACAGAAATGTAAGTTCCTCCAAACAACAGAAAAGCATTTGAGAGTGGATGTAGTAGCATAGGTTGTATTATCAGCCTCCATTATGGGTTATGATGGCCTTCAACTTGCTACCTGGACGGCATTGTACAAATTACATAATTTCTCTGAGCTTTAGTGAGTACATGAAATGCCGTGACCACATGGGAAGTTTGGGAGAACCCTGTGTGGGGCATGCCTATGTACATGCCCATTTCTGCTCTAGCTAATGGGAGGCAAAGAGAGAGCTAATGGGTGAGGGAGGAGAAACCTGCTCAGGGAATGCAAGGTGTTCTTGTCCTTCACGGGCAGTCTTAGACGCTACTTTGGAAAGACTTTTGTGGGTTGATACATAGATGCTGACCGTCCTTAGCAGTTTATAATTCAACTACTTTTTAAAGGAGAATGAGCCAGTAACTGCTCTAGTGCCCATTAAAATCCTTATTTTATAGTATGAGGCCCAGGGTATTATAATTAGATACTATTATAAAGTCATGGATGCCTGTGGATTTCAAGTAGGCAGACACATTCACTGAGAAACAGCATCCACCCGAGGGATTTCTAGATACACGTTTGGTTGACATCAAAGAAGACAATTAGACTAGAAATCATTTCTGAGAGTCAAAATGTTTTGTGCACATATTAAATATAGTCATGACATTATCTCTTGTTCTTGGATAAGTTTTCTTAGTCTTTGGGATAGGGAGTTCAGCTGTTATTTGCTGGTGCCCTCTCCTTTAGGTCTCTCTACATCAACCTTGTGGGTCTCTGGGTGATCCTCACTTGCTCCGTGTTCTGTGGACTCGCCCTGTACTCCAGATACCGTGACTGTGATCCCTGGACATCTAAGAAAGTGTCGGAAGTTGACCAGGTTTGGAACCACATCTTTCTCCCATGTGCGCTGGTGACATTGCAAAGCAAGCATGGTGTCAGCAAGAAAAGTTCTTGTCCCTGTAGATTCCCAGCAAGTGGGCACAACACGACTAGACACCTTTCACTGCTCTCAAGCGTTTGGCAAAACATGTGTAGTGATTTCTGGATCTAAGACTAAACTTTTCAAATACCAGGAGAAAGGTCAAGCCAGAAAAAAATACTCAGGGTTGGAAGTAAAAAAAGTAAACATAGTTAACAGAAACTAGACACGAAACACCATACCGTAGAAGCTTGTAGGTATTGTGAGAGTACTCTCTTATATAAACAGTCTTCCAGTTTTAATTTACTTTGAAATTTTACATTTGCCTGTTCTATATGTATGTCCATGTACCATGCGCTTGCCCAGTACCCCCAGGGGTTAGAAGAGGAAGAGAGAGTCCCTGCAACTGGAGCTGCTGGTGGTTGTGAGCTGCCGTGTGGGTGCTAGGAACAGAATCTGGATCCTCTGCCAGAATAGCCAGTGCTCTTAACCACCGAGCCATCTCTTCAGCCCCATCTGCCAGTTTTAAATGTAGAGACCGAATAAGAAGGGAACAGTGTTTGCATCCTACACATGAAGATTCCGTGTCAAGAGTCTCACCAAGCTTAACTTTAGTTCCACAGCACTGTGATCCCAATTTTACACATAACATAATGAATCTCAGTGAGCTATTGGTTGTTTCTGTTTTGTTTTTGAGGCAGGGTCCCCTGTGTAGCTCTTGCTGTCCTGGAACTCACTTTGTAGACCAGGCTGGCCTCAAAATCACAGAGATCCACCTGCCTCCACCCCAAAAGTCCTGGGATTAAGGCAGTATGCCACTAGGCCAGACTCAGTGAGGGTTTTGATTGGCACAAGGTCACATTGCTGATAAGCAGAATCACAGTGAGAGTTCATTGGGTCTTTAAATAGGCCAGACACTCTGGTATAGGCTTTATTTAAAGTCTATTTTTTTCCTTTCCACAGTTAGACTCTGAAGCCAAGTATATTATTACTTTCCTTTAAGAACAGGTGCAGGGAGGAGATGGGTAAGCAACTGGCCAGTTGAGACCATACTTCAGACTCTGGCTCTGCCACCGGGGCTCCTGGAGATTCTATAACAAGACACACACTTTCTTGTAAACTTGCTGCACAGCTCAAACTTAGCATCTCCTGACTCCAGGAGCCTGAGCTCCTCCAAAACCTACTTCCTAAAAGCTGCTTGATGACCAAGTACCTGGGGCTTCAGAATGACAATGAACAAAATTCACACTGGTGTAAATGTAACCATATAACTTCGGGATTAGGAAATGAGAGGATTATTTTAGATTAGATTTTTAATTTATTCTTTGAGAATTCAAGCAATGTATTTTGATTTCATTTCTTATATCTCCGTTCTTTTTGGAAGAATATGAAATCGGCTAGGTATTAATTTTGTTTAGTAGCAACTAATACTTGGGTGTAAATTTTGGAATTTTTCAGCTTATGCCTTACTTGGTGCTGGACATTTTGCGAAATTACCCCGGAGTTCCCGGACTTTTTGTGGCCTGTGCTTACAGTGGGACCTTGAGGTAACTGTGATTCTATGAAGGCTTCATTCTTGTAAGAACTCAGGTTTAACCGTTATTGTGACTGATGCATGAGAAAACAACCTGCAGGAAGCAATTACTTATTTTAGACCATGGCTTCAGAGGGTTCAACCCATTCTCGCCTGGCTCTAGGCATTTTGACAAAACATTCTGGTGGTGGGAGCAGGCACTGGAAGACCTTTTCCACCGAAGAGGCCAGCGCAAGGTAGAGTCTCCAGCAGTATACTGACTGTGACCTGTTTCATCTAAGCAGGCTCTATGCCCTACGTACCTTCCCCAATAACACCAACATGGCGCACCCATCAAGGCATTAATCTGTTCGTTTTGACCTGAAAATGTCATCAAGATTAATCTCCCAGGCGTTTCCCTCTCTAATCAAGTTAACAATTAAGATTAACCTCAGAGTATCTTTCTTTTCTTATTGGTTACTTCGAGAGATAAAGATGAGTTCTGAAAATGGTCACAAATAGCCTAAAAGCAGCAAACCGGTTGCTCCATGCGCCCCCCTCTGTGGGTTGGCTACCTGCAGAGCTGTTCTCCGGGCATCAGACTCTACGCTCGACCAGGTCCCTGCTTTCTAACGCAGCATTGCATACCCAATACGGTCACAGTGATGATGATCACCCGATGAGGGCTTTCATATTGGCTGAGTATGGAACAGGAGTGGTGTCTGTCTTGGCTGAAACATGTGTGAGGCTAAACCATGGTAACCTGCAAAACCAGACTCAAAGCTCCTAATCACACGTTGAAAACCGTACATCTTCTAAACATTTTTATGCACAAAGAAAGTATATCTTAAAGTCATTACATGATAATCTGAGTGACAGGTGCAAATTCATTTTCTAGATACAGAAGACTGACTGGGAATTAGAAGCATGGCTGCCTCATCCTTTACCTTTTGCTGTCAAATCTATCTGTGTGCCCTGACTCATTCATGAAAGATAGTAGCTTCCAGAAAGAGGGTACTAAGATCATTAAAAATAAAAGAACACGGTTCTATTTCAATTGTTTTATTATTTGGTGTGCATGGGTGTTTTGCCTGCATGCAGGTGGGTCTGTGCACTACATGCATGCAGTGCCCTCAGAGTTCAGAAGAGGCCATCAGGTCCCCTGAGACTTGAATTACAAGCAGCTGTGACTCAGCTACTGCAGGTACTAGGAGTCGAACCCAAGTCCTCTCCAAGAGCAGTTAGCATGCTTAAGCACAGAGCCAACGCTCTAGCCCCATCTGCTTCTCTTTTAGAAGTTGTCGGCTTGCTTTCTTTTTCCTCATTCCCGCTAAAAGTATCATAAAATTGATATATTATAAACCAAAGCCTTTTCCTCTCTTGTAGCACGGTGTCCTCCAGCATTAACGCCTTAGCTGCGGTGACCGTGGAAGATCTCGTCAGACCTTACTTCAAGTCACTGTCAGAGAAGTCTCTGTCTTGGATTTCCCAAGGAATGAGTACGTGCCCGCGTTTCCTTTCCCATGATTCCATTTGGGGGATGCTTGACTTTGTTTTGGAGACACCAGAAATTGTCCCCTGAAGACGTATAAGTACTTCCTAGTATGGATACATATCCGGGAACACGCCCTTATGAGGCTAAGGGGTGAGCCTATCTACCATGAGGACTTGGGTACTAATTCCAACATTTCAGATGGCAGCGGTGGGTGCACATTTGTAACCCTGGCTCTCAGGGGGCAGAAAAACCATGAGTTCATGGGTAGCTGAGGTTAGTCTCAAAAAGAAAAAGACTATCTAATCGTCAGTCACCACTGAACCACAGAGGACAATGCCTCAGGATCCTCTTTGGTTGTCTCCAACAATAATTACTCAAAGTGATGAGAGTATTATCATTCTCCCTCTTGCTCGAGCTTGAAGCAGGTTTTTTTTTCTATGCAGCTCGGCCTGACTTTGAACTCATGATCCTCCTGCCTCATTCCCCTGAGTTCTGAGACCATGTGTGTGACACCATATCCGGTCTGACTTTCATTCCTTTTGGAGGGTTCTATGCTGACATTACACTGAGGCATATGTAGTCAAGGGCATCACAGACAACATGGCAGTCTACTTGACTCTGCATTAATTCTGGGCACCAAAACTCATGGCTTACTAGATTGAGAAGAATTAAGTTAAAACACTGGCAATGCTATTTATATTTAGATTAAGCCCTAACTACATTATTACAAGAGTCCTTTGAAGAAAACAGGTGTTTTCTTTCAGCGGGGATTGGATAATTTACATAATATTCTACACAAAAGTATGAGTTCTGGGACAAAGAAGGCGGCGGTACCCACAGCAGAAGGAATGCACTAATTTTATGATAAGAAATAGCCATCTGTCATTTTTCTTGTTGTTTTTAAATTTTGAGCATGGGAAATTATATCGGTCTATTGCTGTCAATTTTTTCCAAATGGATTTTTTAAAAAACAAACAAACAAACAAGCACAAAACCAAAATGCTTTAGAGGGTAGTATTTCTTAATTTTAAAAGCAACATTCTCTGAAGGGAAAGGAGGAGGAGCAGATCTGGGGGAGAGGGAAAGTGGGAGCCTGGGAGGAGGGGAGAGGGGAAACTGCAGTTGGGATGTAATGAATGAGAGAATGATGATGATGATGATGATGATGATGGTAACAAGGAAATTATCAAAGAAAATGAAGTTGAAGAGAAAATCCCTACCAGTTACCAGCCGGGGGTGTGTTGAGAACTTCGGTGAAGCAGTTTGGAGGAAGGGACGTGGCATATGATATGGATTAACGGGGCCTTTCTTTGCTAGTTTACCTGGGAAGGCGTGGGTGTTGCTGATGGAGATTAGGAGAGGTCTAAAGAACACAAACCACGGGTCGGTGTGGATTACCACTTCCCTGAACAAAGGAGCGCTGAGAGTCAGAAGGCTCCCATTCTGGAGTTTGCTCTCCTCTTCCTCCTCCACATTGTCCTGAGCGGAGTCGTGAGCTTCCCTTTATAGGCAAATGTTTGTGGGGATTAAATGAATAACACAATGGTGCTAAGTTTTTAAAACCCCTGTAGTTAATTCCAGAGAATCCTTTCTTACATAACCCCCTGTTGTGACTAATCCCAGGCACAGTGTAAGGGGTTTGTTTGTCTTCTTTGTGCTCCGTTGGTCTCCCAGGAAAATGCCTCATTGCCTTGTCTTGCTGGCTTTAATGTGTGTGCTGTTCTCACCTCAATGGCATTATCCACTTTGACTCCAAGGTGTGGCGCCCATTTTATTGCGGACAGTCATCCTCCGGGTTGACACACGTGCGCTGTCTTTTGCGTTGTCCTAGGTGTGCTGTATGGAGCACTGTGTATTGGGATGGCTGCCCTGGCATCGCTGATGGGAGCTCTGTTACAGGTAAGAGCTGAGTCCAAAGCTGGTGTCGCAATCATTAAATTGTTAGTTTAAACATTCACGAGACGACCTTCACGCTCTCTATATATCTACACTTGGATGTATCAAGGAGCAATGGCTGCCTTATTTTTAACTCTTAAACAATGAATGCATTATTTCTTCTTTTACTTACACGTGGGTGTGTGTGCCCGCTTGACTGTATGTGTACCATGTATGGGCAGGTACCCACAGAGGTCAAAGGGCACCAGAAACTCTGGAGCTGGTGTTAGATGCAGTTCTGCTAGCTGTCTGATGTGGGCGTTGGCTATAGAAACTGGGTCCTCTGTGAGGTTGAAAGCATTCTCAATTGCTCAGGCTTTTCTCTAGCCCCTTATTTCTAATATTTGAAAAATATCATTTCAGATAATTATAGGTTTATTTGAAATTAAAACAATACATACATATATATGTATGTATAGAAATGGGGTATGGGTGCATATATAGCTGAATGTAGATTTAGACAAGGGGAGACTACCCCACCTTCCGAGGCTGAGGTCTGGATGGAGACTCTTCTAGTCACTTGGTCATCTCTCCCTGATTGTATGGCTCATGACGCTGACTGGTGTCATCATCCAAATAGATTTTACATCATTCTCTACGCTGGATCAATTAATTTAAATCCGATTTTCTATCTAATTACATCCTTATCAGATCCTGTCAGGGATGCTCATGAATTTTATCGTTATCTCTGGCCATTTTGTAGTTCCTGTTCACAGTCTTGTTCAGAGGACTATTTTGAGACCATCAGAGCATAAAAGAGAGCGGTGATTTGCCAGAACAAAGCTGGGAAGGGGTGTCTCGATTTATGCGCTCACAGAGGTGCTCCAATGGTTTCATAACTCTTTGTCTTCCTTGCATCGTGATGCCTTTTTTGGGGTGTGTGTGTACATGTGTGTTTACATGTGTTGGGGAGGGGTTCTCATGCATGTGTATGTAAACTGGAAGCTGTCATTGGCTGTCTTCCTCAATTGCTCCCCACCTTGTTTTTTGAGACAGGATCTCTCGCTGAACCTGGAATTGACTAATTCAGTTAGACTGGCTGACCAGCAAGCCCCATGATCCCTCCTGTCTCTGCTTCCTCAACATTGGGCTTAAAGCCATGTGATTGCCACATCTAGGTTTTGTGTGTGTGCATCAGACTCAGGTGCTTGTGAAGCATTTTATAGATGGAGCTATTGTCCCAGCCCCCTTTTTTTTGTCTTTAAAAATAGTTTTTAAAATTGTGTACATGTGTGCGTGTGTCTACGTGAATATGTGGGTGTGAGTGGAGGTGCCCGTGGAGGTTAGAAAAGGAGCTGGAGTTAGAGGCCGTTGTGAGCTACTGCTGCAGTGCTAGGAAGTGAATTCAGGTCTTCTGCACTCTTAACCACTGAACCATCTCTCCAGCCCTTTGTTGCCTATTTGAGGGTACCTGAAGGGACAGACAAGCCAATTGTGGTGGCGCACACCTTTAATCTCAGCCCTTGGGAGGTGGAGGCAGGAGGATCCCTGTGAGTTCAAGGCCAGCCTGGTCTATATAGTGAACTCAAAGACAGCCAGAGCTAGAGATGACCATGTCTCAAAACAAACAAACAAACAAACAAACACCCAAAGGAACAGAAAACACTTAGAGATAGAGAAACAGAACTTTCCAGGTGTCAATGACCTTTATCAATGACAAGATTGCCATGAATAAAATTATGATTTATTTTTCTCGAGGAAGCTGAATAGTTTCATCAGGGTAGGTACCCTGATGAAATTGCTTGAAGCCTTGTGCTCGGGCTTGAGATTTCTAACTGTTGATTTTGTGTTCACTTTGCAGGCAGCACTCAGCATATTTGGCATGGTTGGTGGACCACTTCTGGGCTTGTTTTCTTTGGGCATCTTAGTCCCCTTTGCCAATTCGATTGTAAGTATAGCTAATGGACATAGCAAAAGGTTACTTTTCCAGCTACTTTTTTTTTCTTCGCTGTAAAGACACAGTCGCTTTGAGATCTGTCATTAGTTACTTGTCTTGGGAACTGAAATGACTCATTTTGACTTTGACAGAGTGTTATGGTGAGGAGCTGTGCATTGGAGACCCTAAGCAGGTCTTGCACGTAGGAAGCTAAATGGAAACTGATTTAAATGCTCACAATGTAAATACACCAACATCTCTTGCACATTTTACATTATTGCCTTTCTTAGAATTGAGTATCTAGGCTTTAAGGAAGGAGAGCAACAGGCTTAGATTTAAAGAATGCTTTTGGTCAGAGCACAGCAAAAAGAGGCAATCAGATCTTTACCATCATGGCCACACAGTTTGTTCTTTTTGGCACTTCAAGCCATAGCTTCTCTATGTCATTCTAGTCCTGAGGAGGTGGAATGTAATTGAGAATATTTTTGGGAAAGAGGCAATATAACTGCTATTTTCTCTAAACATGTCTGCGTCTGGAAATATGAAATGTGTATAGAATAAATAAAATCCAAACGACTTCTCTGAAAACCAACAGGAAGTCCATTTCCCCTATAGGAGGAAGTTCTGAAAAGACCTAGAAAGTATGTAAGTAATGTCAGACATTTATAGCACAGTCATTGGTTAGATAAAGAGGGAATGGGGTTAGTGAGTCTCTAAGACGCTGGGCAGAGAGACCAGGGATCTATGGTGACCTTGACAAGGGCAGAGATACTGTAAGGGAGGGGAGTCACATAGGGGACTGGCCAGTTTGACTTTGACCATTTTGAAACCGAATGTAACTCATGCTAAATCCACCCCGAAGAGAATGACGTTATCTTTCTCGTTTCCCAGGGAGCATTTGTAGGTCTGTTGGCTGGATTCGCCGTTTCTTTATGGGTAGGAGTTGGAGCTCAGCTTTACCCTCCGCTTCCTGAGAGAACCTTACCATTGTCCCTGGAAGTCCATGGCTGTAACATCACACACAATGGGTCAGACTGGATATCGACCACAGAAATGCCTTTTTCTACAAGTGCTTTCCAAATACACAACATGGAAAGGTATGAGCTTCCTGTTACATATGCCAAGCAGGGGACTCCAGGTGTTCTGCTTTTTTTTTTTTTGTCTTATGTATAACACTGCTTTTTTTTCCTAACCCTGAAATGGGTAGACCCCTGTGACTTACTCCTACAATAGAAGGAATAGAAGGACAGCAAGTGGCGTGGCTGAAGACTCAGGGAGACATCTTGTGGCTGCCTAGGCAGGGTTTCAAACTTTCCGTATTGACTTCGCATTCTTTTAACTTCCTAACAGTTGATGAGCGCATCTTCGTGATTTCAATTTTAATTCTCTTAGGGCTAATGAAGTTGACCACCCTTTAATATATTTATTGGGCATCTAGATATCTACTTTTGTCACTTGCCTTTTGAGAACTGTTCCAATGTTCAAAATATTTTGTCTTTTTATTCCTTTTTACTTGGGAGTTGGTGATATATCCTTTATTCAAAATATGTTTTGAAAATATTTTTTCCTCAATCAATAGGTTTCATTTTTACTTTTTGCCAAGCTTATTTTTTGTAAGAAATCATGGCTTATCTTTGTCTGTATCATTAGTCCTTTGTGGTCTTGTTGAAGAAATCATTGCCTACTTTGAGGTCATAAAAATGTTATTCTAATTTTTTTTAAGACGGTTTCTTTGTGTAGCCCTGGCTGTCCTGGAACTCACGGCCTTGAACTCAGAGATCCACCTGACTCCAGAGTGCTGAAATTAAAGATATACATCATCATGTCTGGCTATTTCTCTAATTTTTAAATTAAAAGTTGCTTTAGTCAGGAATAGCGTAGGATGTTGATTTGATTGCCCATTGGCTATTTTTACATTTCAGGAAGGAATTACAAGAAAATAAAAAGGGATTTTGATGGGGCTATGTGTTATTTTTGTGTTGTCACGGATTCCACAGAAACCTGCCTATGTCAGGCTGTAGTGACTTAGGTGACTGTGGCCTCGTGCTTTATGATTCTCCTGAGCCAAAGAATGATGGTACCTTATTCTTGCAATATTTAAAGTCCTTTCTCATGCACGTGGTCAAAGTGAAGCCATATTTTAAATTCCTAATTTAATAGAGATCAGACAGGTTAATTATGGCTTTAAAAGTGGCTAAAAATTGCATCCTTACTTTCAGGATAATTGATACACACACTTGTTGCTGTTAGGAACGTGGTGAACTATTATAGTTATACTTTTTCAGGACTCCGCTGATGGACAATTGGTATTCGCTATCATATCTGTACTTCAGTACTATTGGAACGCTTGTAACATTGTTAGTGGGGATGCTTATCAGTTTACCAACAGGTAATTATCTTTTTTCTGTTCACTTTTAGAAATACAAGTTTTCCCATGTTTGATTTATAGCTCTTTACAGCACTTTATTGTGATTCTATTAATGATTTAAATTAACTTTTAAAATTTTACTCATGGAGTATTTATGAACTTAAGGCAGAAGAACTTAACCCATCGCTATCATAATATTGGTTCTGCTATTTAATAGCTACCGAGATTCAGGCAGGGTACACTAAGCACTCTACTCTGAGCCTTAGCTTTGTTAGGAGGAAAATGAGGAAGCTGAAGACAAGTCACTGTAAGATCACACTAATGTGCACGAGAACACTGAACCACATAGATGCTCGTTACAAAGGGAGAGCTGTGTGCTCATCTTGACGACATCTTTGTGCCAGGATTGTCTCCATGCTCTACTACATATTCATTCATTGTAAATGCCAAAAGTGTACACACACGTAAGGAGTAATAACTATAGTGTTCATGTGCGAACATAGTAGAAAGCCTTTGAAAATGCTCATGAAGAGTCAAGTTCTAATAATCAGTTGCTAATGCACAGAGTGTAAGCTTGTTACCTGGAATGGAGGTTTTATCCTGAGATTTTGTTTTGTTCTCGTTGTGGGAGTGCTCCTGGCCCCTCCCTCTGTTGTCATTGTCCCACAACTGCTCGCTTACGTTTGTGCCTCTAGTTGATTTTTACCTTTCTAATAATTTTTTTATATTTTTTTAAATTTCATTTTACATTCCAACCACAGCTCTCCTTCCCACCCACCCTTTGGCCCCCCTCGCCTCCCTTCCCCCTCCAACCCCCTATCTACTCCTCCTAAAGGGTAAGGGCTACCATGGGGAGTCAATAAAGTCTGACCCATTAGGTTGAGGCAGGACCAAACCCCTTCCGTCTGTATCAAGGTGGAGCATGGCATCCCACCACAGGGAATGGGTTAGTTTATTTTTTAAGTCAGTTAATATTTTTATTTGTATGAGTGATTTACCTGCGTATGTGTAATTGCATGGCATGTTTACTTGGTGCCCACAGGGGCCAGAAGAAAGTGACTTATCTTTCCTTACTTGTGATTCTGAGCCATCAAGTGGGTGCCAGACACCAAATCTGGGTCCTCTGCAATAGCAGTCAGTGCTCCTAATTGCCAAATTATCTCTCCTACCCCCATGTTTATACCTTTAGCTGAGTGGATCCATCGTATACAGCACATTCTTGAATAGGACAGAGAGGAAAAGAGGTTTTGAAATATTCACATGTCTAAGAAATGACTATGCTTGACTGCTAATTTGAATATAAGTCCTATTCTTAAACATCTTAATCTCTCCTCTCAGTGCCAATGCCAGGCGACCTGCTAACCTTTCCAATGGCATGTTTTTCAATGACCCCTTGCCCTATGTCCCTTTGACTCTGAAGTCTCATAGCTACCCATCCTGGGCATTTCCTTAAGCCATCCTTTTGTAATTTCTTGATGTTTTCTGCTTCATCCTTCTAGAAACTCCTGTCCGTCAAATGTTTGCATCTAAGGAAGTTTTTCTTTCATTTTCTTGTCTTGTCTTTCCTACTTCCCTTCTCTGCCTTTTAGGTCTAATCTATGAATTTTTTCCCAATTACTTTCCCAACAATTCCCAAAGAAGCATTTGATGCGGTTTGAGACTGGGACTGTAGGGGAGGAGGGAAGGTGGATGTCCACGTACGAGATGCATATCGATACAGACTACCTACCGTGAACGGGACTGGGGGTTGGCGGAAGTGCTGGCTCCAGATCCCTCCCCCTCCCACATGTACATCCATAGCAGCCAGATCAGGGGAAGGCGGCACTGCCCGCCTTACGGCTACCCCGCTATCCCACAGGTTGTCCAAACACGTGGTGTCGCCGCTTGGTTTGCACTACCCAAAGCTGGCAACCTCTGTTGTATCCGACTGGTATTGTTGATTTTTGGCGTCCAGGTAGCCCCTGCTTTCAATCTTATCGCCTCTGGGGTGGCAACGATAATGTTTGCCTTCCCTTTCCAGAAGGATTGTGTTCTTCTCTTTGAAAGTCCTAACTTAGTAGCACCTTATTACTTAATCTGTTTGGAGAGGTACGATTAATTCTCACAAATTAGCCAGTTGTTCACATCCAAACTACGTCTGTACTGTTCCTTGTATTTTTATCCTTAGCTCCTATTACCGTCTCCTGCTTTCTGTCCCTTTTAAAGAAACCGGGGCATCAGAGTGCTCCTGCTGACATTTCCTTTCCTTTTTCTTAGCTGCTTTAATTTTGTTAACTGCATGCAGGGGTGTTCAGGAGGGCAGACATCTAGTTAAAAACCAAATAAACAAAATCATGTTCACTTCATTAATTTCACTAGTGAGCCATTCCTCCCCCGCAGCTACGGTGTGAACCTTGAAAAAGATTTTGAAACATATACTTCTGATGTTCTTTAAAACAAACTGTAGAATACTAGAACTCTCTAAGAATCCAGACAGACACCCTTCACTGGCAGCCAGCTCCATTTGACTCTTTGCACTGAGTTTGTTTGTTTGTAAAACAGGGGTGGGTACTATGGTACTATGGTAATCCTCAAACTTTAGCAGATTTAAAAATCACCTTGAAGAGAGGCATACATGGATCTACACAGGAAGATGAAAAAGATAAGATCTTCTGAGTAAATTGGAAGCATGGGGGTCACAGAAGAGGGCCGAAGGGGAGAGGGGAGGAAGGGGAAGTGGAGAAAAATGTATGGCTCAATAAAAGCAATAAAAAAATCACCTTAGAAATTGGGCAAAATCAAGAGTTCAGTGATCTTGTAGTTCCAATTTGGTCTGTCTAAGCTAAAGTGCAGGGGTCTCAGTTTTAAGCACATCCCTCAAAGATATATTAGAGAGTGGTGGTTTGAGGACCACATGCATGATTCTCAAGAGCATCTTAGTTAGTTCACCAAGACAAAAAAAAAATGAAAGTCAGACAGAAAATAAGCAAGGCCAAATCTAAGGATTAGTTTCTAAAACAAAACCTCAGAGAAGAGGATTCGTACAAAACATCAGTAAGCATGCAGTGTTCGCTTAACTCGGTCAACAGTTCACAATTTCTCCACTCACATAGCTATTCATAATACAAAAGTCAGGGAAAGCAGGTGCACTGGCAGAGGGGCATGGGGCAGAGAGGGGCAGAGGGGCAGAGGAGAGGAGAGAGAGAAGCGCAGAGAGGCAGAGACAGGGGCATGGGGCAGAGGGATAGAGGCAGGAGGCAGAGAGGCAGAGACAGAGGGGCATGGGGCAGAGGAGCAGAAGGACAGAGTTAGAGGGGGCGGGAGGCAGAAATAGAGGCAGAGGGGCAGGAGGTGGGAGGCGGGGAGAAGGAGCAGGGGTGCAAAGACTGGCAAAGGGGTAGAGGGGCAGATACAGAGGCAAAGGGGCAGGGGGCAGAGGTGGAGGCAGACAGTTTACCTCTTTATGGGCAGGTCGTGTGGGTAGCTTTTCCTGCTGTTATCAGGATAGTCAGCCCTTCATCCAGGTGGCACCAGATGAAGCAGTTGGGTTTGGATTGGGAGCCTTCATCTCTCTGCATCTGTTTATCCTTGTGGATGTAGTCAGATTCACATTCATCGGCTAGATGCTTGTAGAAGCTGAGAGCTAGGGACAGGGAGTGGTGGCTGGCTCTTCAGGACCACTTTCAAGGTCTTCTTTGCATTTGATGTGTGTATAAAGCCGAGTGTTCATAAGCCAAAAGCCTGCATGATGGGTGTTCCATTGCCATATGTGTCTGTGTAATGGCATAAATAATGTGCTTGTTTTTCAGGAGGAAGAAGACAGAATTTAGACCCCCGCTTCTTACTAACCAAACAGGACTTTTTATCCAATTTTGATGCTTTTAAGAAAGTAAGTTAGGTTTTGTTTACCTTCAATTAGGGAAGTGGGTTTTTAATCACTGGAATAGAATACCAGTTAGTCCCCAGCCTCTTTCTTGAACAGGCAAACAGCGGGGATATTTCTATGCCTATATCTACAGGTGTACAGTTAATAGATAGGAACTATTGAGAGAATGCGTGGTTACCCATAGCCAAGGTGTCTAATGTACACCATCTGTCTTCTGTTTATGCTGGTTGGCTGTCACTCTCCGTCAGGAGATAGAAGAAATGAAAACCCTAGTAACAGTTATCTGTCACTGAACAAATTGAAGTTTCCTCCTGAAGAACTTTTTCCATGTAACTTTCTTTCCAGAAGAATCATGTTTTGAGCTATAAGTCACATCCGTACGTGGAAGATGGTGGAACTGATAACCCCGCCTTCAACCACATTGAACTGAACTCCACAGACCACAGTGGCAAGATCAACGGGACTCGCTTGTGAAGCATTTCAAGGCTAGAGGCTACATTATCATGTCTGTTTTTATTTTTTTAACGTGTTTTACGATAATTGGATCAGATAATTTTTTCCCCATCATAGGTGTTTTGTAAGACTTATTTTTGTTATAGCTAAGTTCCAACTTGGTTTATTTTCCACTCTTGATTTACTGACGCTACACTAGAGTTGAGTTTCAACATCCGCATATTCCAGTAGAGAGACAGTTGTGAATGTTGTGGCTACATACATGTCTGAAAGGGAAATATACACATTCACACGTGATACTTGGTGACCAAAGGCATATTCTTACATTTGGGCATTATTTGGTGCTTGTGTATAAATCCTGGGATATCTGCTAGAATCTGGACAGAGGATTCTTACCCCCCACACACACATCCGGTTTCTAGGCAGCAGTGAAATGAAGACGAACAGAGCCTGCCTGTGGTCTTTACCTCTGGATCAACCCGTGCTGGGACCTTGCGACTGATTCTGGAATGGGGTAGACAAAAAGATCCTGCCTAGGAGACAATAGGAACCCAAGAATCATGCTCATCTTTACTACATTCTTGTGCCTATTTTCCCCACCGAGATCCCTGGTATTGGTCAGTTGTATTGCCTGTCTTAGGCTACACATGGTTGCCTGTAGCTCTATCTTCCTTTTTAGTTTCTGTCCCACCAATCTTGCTTCTGTTGGGCACATTGCCCAAGCTTTACTGTTCCAGATTCCTGGGCTTATATATATGTCTTGAGACAACCAGTATGAATCATGTCACCTCTGTCCCTCATTCACCATGTCCCAGCCTATAAATTATATATGCCCTTTCACCTGGTACTGACTAATGTATACGTCATGTAAGTTTGGAGGTTCAAGAATATTACATATTTAAAAACAGTAAAGTCCCATGGGGTCAGAGAATTGCTTTTCGTGCTGTTAAGTTGAGCTAATTCATATATTTAAAGAGCTAAATTTCGTAGGTAAATACTACTTTTCTTTTCACCTGTCCCAGACTTATCAAATAATGCTTCATTGTATCTTCTAAGATTTCAAACAATAGTCCCAATGTTCTTAGCCATTTATTTGGCTGTGTTCATAGCTACCACTTGCATTACAGAATTTCATCAATAACTTATTTTTCTATAATACCCACATTAGATATTGTTTAAAAGAGTTAAGAAGTTTTCACATTTTTAAAATAGAAATATTGACATTTTAAAAATAATTTATAATTTTATACATACTTTTTGGTTAGTCATATTTAGATGACCATGCTTTGTACATTTTAACTGACATTAAAAGCAAAATATTAAAAAATAACATTTATCTGAAGCAGAGATTTATATACCATTTAAATCAACTATGTATTTGTGTATTTCTTATGTATATAGATCTATTTTTGATCACCGTGTTTGTAAACAAAAATCAAGTTTTGTGATTTTCTTGTAGTATTCTAATGAGCAGGGTCATATAATCATATATGTAGTCTTATATAACTATGATTAGAAGTACAGTTATTTATTAAATGATTCTGAATGACTATGTATGTGGAATGTTTCAGATTTGGCAGTGAGAATAAGTTTATTTGAATAACTTTTTCTTTGATTTGATTGTCCAGAGATTATGCAATGTGTTCTTCATGAGAAATGATATTCCGGATAATTTTGTCAACTTCCTGTAAAACAAAGCATATCCTTATGACATTTGGGAATATTAGGGTTTTACTTTTACAGACATACAGGGGTGCCAGATAGAAGTCTTAAAGTAAAATGATGTTGGTATGACTTAAATAGTATTTGTTTAAACCCCTTTTAAAATGTGAGACAAATCTAAATATGGCTGAGATGTCAGCATATTATAATATAAAGCAAATAATCTTTTCTTGGTTATATTGAATAACAAAAACCTTAAGGGAAGAAAAAAACATACAAGTTATCTGTCACTATCATTTGCTGCTGACATATATGTCTTTGAATTTGCCCTTAATTCCATTTAATGATGGTATAGGCATTGGGCTGCCTACCTCACAGAAATAGTATGAGCATGAAGGATCAGAGCTTTGACATAACAGGACTTTATTAATCCAAATCATTTGAGGCAAAAGCAATTCACTAGCTTTTCTTTTTCTAACCAAGAAGAAACTGAACTATCATGATGTAGAGAAATAAACCTTCCGTAAAAATATGCGACCACAGGACTAAGACACATTTGAGGGTCTGCGGGATTATCCCAAGAGGGAGACTGTAAACCTTAAAGAAAGGCCTGGCTCAGTCCTGCTCACTCTACACAGAAGGAAACTTCAGAGGTGAGATGTGAAGCAACACAGATACGTGTTTATTCAGATGATGACTTTGCACCATCCTTCTTCCTTCCTCTTGAGACTAGTAGTCACCAACAGGGGCCATTGTGCTCCTCTGGGGACGTATGGAGAATTTAAGTGGTCACAATGACGGCAGAGTGCCAGTGTCACACAGGGAGTTAAATTCGGGAAAGCTGCTTAAAAATCCCACAGGATAGGGCGGCTTTCCTTTCCCCATTGGAAAAAAAAAAACAACAGTTGGCAGAAGATCCTGTGTGTAGCTTGAGACACCGTGAACGCTGATACTGATGAACTGTAGTCAACAGCTGGATGTTTCTATCTGAAAACACCGCGAGCTTGCGGAGCATTGTGATGCTGGATAATGACCACACAGTTTCAGAGAAGTCTGAAGACGTTAAGACATTTTCACAAATAGGGGGCATTTAGTCCAGGCCTAGGCCAGCTCAGCTCCTCCACTTGGTGTCTGATTTGGTCACATCCCGGGGTGGTCTGGAGACTAGGATGGTATGAAATGCATGGCGGCTGAGGTCTCCTAATTTCACTTCATTTATGACAAGCCCAGGGGATGCAGTTTGTTTCCTTAGATGAGGGAGCATCTGATGAATGTGTGCAGGGCCCTCGGCTTTCTTCTTCGCACCACTAAAAACCCAGCCACCTGAGTGCATGAGCGTGCGGTTCTTCAAGATGCCCTTATGCATTTAGAATTAACTTTTGTACCAGTGCCTGTGAATTTTGGGGTAAGTTGAATATTTCTATATAAACTATGGTTACAAATCTAAGTTTTTGAATTAACTGATTAAAATTTCCATAAACATCTTTGTGGTTCTTGGAATAAGTGTCTGACTGAATATAATGAATATTATCCACCTTTATTATTCCTGCCCTATTTATTCCATAAAGGATTCTCTCAATCTAAATGCTGTCTATAAATCATAGAACTGAAAGCAAATGAACTTGTACAATTTTGTCACTGAGGACCATTTTATATTTAAATGATCGAACATACTCGAAGGCAGAAATGCTATGGTTTACATGTTGGCTGACTATACTTCAAACAGCCAGGACTGTAAGCTTCGCCCACAGGGTGGCACGCCTCAGAGACGCCTGAGTCTGTTGGAAGTGGGGTCTGGAGCAGGTTTTTATATCATAGGCAGCGATGCCCTCAGGCGTGACTGCTGAATGCAGCTCGTCCTCTTTCTCTGGCCTCTGCTGCACTCACCGTCTGACCGCTTCTCCCCATGTTCCAGTCATGATGAGCGAGCTTCGTCGGAGTCGGCAGCACAGGGCCACTTCAGCGATGCCGTGAACTTTGAGATCTGCGAGCTCAACCAACCTTTGAAAAGATTGAGTTGATTCAAATCCACCCCATCAGCGATCTGCTGGGGCAGGCGATGGGGCCCTTCCTGCGGACCCAATGCTGCAGGATCTCCACAACACAGGCAACAGCAGGATAACCGGGAGGAGTTCCAGGGAGGGCCCAGCATCGACAGTGTAGCAGACCAGACGCCTCAAACCAGACCAATGACTTTGCAATGAACACTTATGAGTAAAGATATATGGATAAAAAAAAAAGATTTCATCGACTCAGATACTTCATTGTAGTGATGTGAAACCCACTAGCACAAAAAGACAAAACAAAGTGGACCAGGGATATAATTCAGTGGGAGAGCTTTGTCTAGCATGCAAAAGGGTTGATCCTACATGGCAACACACATAAACATACAAAAAGGACCAACTTTTCTGTATCAACTTCAATTTTTAGTGGGTGACATTTATAAGTTAGTGTGAAGAATTGTTGGTACCAGCAGGACATCAGGACTAGAACTGGAAACACCAGATCTGTGAATGTCCGTCTTCTTGAAGAAAAGTTTGAAAGTTAACAATTTTTATCTCAAAACTATACTTCGTAGGAATAAAATTAAGTGGTCCGTCAAGCTAAAGAAAGGTTTAGGTACAAATGAAGACTCTGGCTCTTCCCAGCTGCCTAATTTGGGAAAGCGTCCTGTAAGCAGATGGCCAAGATTCCTGTTTGGCAAGAACATTCCTCTTTAGCCACTTCTGGTCATTTAATTGAAGCACCCACCTATTCCCTGTCCAGTCACTGGGTGAGCAAGATTCCATTTTTCCCAAGAGGGGCATTCCACGTGACCTTTCATTCTGAAGTTTAGATTAGATCTTTTGAATTTTCAAATTTATCTGACCAAAGACTATTTTGAAAAGTCCCACTTTTATCATTCCTTCTTATTTCACAAGCTCTTATTTCCCCATCTTAAAAAGGCCTTGTTTCCCTTCATCTCGGTTTAGGTGAACTCATCCAAAAGGGCACAGAGCATTACCAGCTGGTGGCATTGACTCACGATGTTCCCATCCACATTTGCACGGGGAGGTGCAGCTTCCTCTTCTGTTTCTCTGCTGCTCCCCCTGGATGACCCACAGCGACCACTTCACATTCTGTGCTAGAGCTTTGGCTAATGTCGGTGTCACCTGGAGGGGCTGGGCAGCACTCCCAGTTTCTGATTAGGCAGCATTGGCGCGGAGCCCGGGATTTTATGTGTCTTTTGATTTCCTGAGGGTGATGGTGCTTCTGGTCTACAAACCACATCCTGAAGATGATGATGGTTCTAATTCACAGTGACCTCTTGGGCAGCTCAGTCTGATGACTCTCTTGACTCAGAAGTTGCTATGTCCTTATTGTCTAATGGGGCTCGCACCCCTCAGTCAGATGAGCTTTTCTGGAGCGCTATCACTTTCCTGTCTGTGTTATGCTGAGCCTCCTGTGATAGACGACATATACAACCCACTCCGGTTTTCTTGTTATCTGCATGCTCTCCTCTTGTACAGGCAAGCCACCCTTTGCAGTATCTCTAATCTTTGAAACAAATACTTGCTCAGTTGTTAGGACCTAATAGCATGTGCACCTTTTCCCTCTCTTCCGTTTTTCCGGGTGTTTTTATTTTGTACTTAACCTCCCCCTTAGCAATCATGATATGCTTCACACGTGGAGAACACACTCTGCTATCTCCCCAGTGCACACGCTCTCCGTTTCTGATGTTTTGTTCATGTGAAGGTGCCATCCATCCCAGATACCTTCCTGGCTTCTCTCTCCTTCCTCATTTCCCTTCTGTCCCCGGACTCTTCTTTCATCTGCTTCTGTCTCTTCTGGTTCCCTTAATGAAGAGTTTTTAAGAGAAATTGCCGCTGGGTCTCTCCTCTGACCCTTTTTGCTCCTTAATTGCTCACAGAAACAAGGAATGACCATCCCCCAGTTTGAGTGAAGGATTAGTCCTCAGACAGAGTGACAAGCATGGGCTTTCTCCATTTGGGGGCCACTACTTGAAAGATGTAGACCCCACCACCTGGGGCACATTATCTTTCTGATCTCTGTCACTCCACCCTAGCCTCACTCGCCCCTCATCCCTCAAGCCTGGGAAAGCCCACCCTGCCACAGGTTGTCGAACTGCCTGGGGGGGGGGCTCTCTGTGGTAGGGCATGTGACCAGTCCTTGGGTTTTTACAGGTTTCTGTTCAGATGTGAGGTATTCTCTGGTCTCAACTCTTTCTAGCCACTTCCTCTCTTTGGCCTTCTTTGGTTACTGTGGTACTCAGCTTTCTCTTTCTATAACAAATACCCAGGTTAAATAAGAGGCGTATTTTGCTGCATAGATTTCAGTCCATGTTTTGGGCCTGTGTCAAGGCAAGATATCATAGCAGGAAGTCCATAGTCAAGCAAGCTGTCCGTCTCATAATGGAGAGGAAGCACACGTGTGTGTGCGTGCGTGTGTGTGTGTGTGCGTGCGTGCATGCGTGCGTGCGTGTGTGTGTGTGTGTGTGTGTGGTCCACTTTCTATTGCATGGCTCCATTTCTGTTTAATGGTGATAAGTGGAAGACCAAGCTTTTTATGCTCTGCCTTTGGGGGCTACTCCAGGGCCAAATTATAGCAGTTCATTGTATGTTAAAGAACAATGATAGAAAAGGGTAGCAATTTTGAGGGTTTTATTAGTGGTTCCTTCAACAGCTGAAACAGGATTAAGACCCTAGTTCCATGCATTGTGGACTGGAGTGGATTGGGGGGGGACATGATATAAGACTTAGTGGTAAACCGATTCTGCTATTCATAAAAACACCAGGGATTGTAACACCATCCTATTACCATATGTGTAAACTTCTGAGATTCAGAAGCAGGTAAACTCCTGATGCCACACATTTTGTTTCTCTGTGTAGCCCTGGCTGACCTGGACCTCACTTTGTAGATCAGGCTGGTCTCAAACTCAGAGATCCTTCTGCTGCTGTCTCTGAGTGCTGAGATTAAAGGCAGGCCCCATCACGCCTGGCTGAAGATTATGTTTTTGTATGGTAAGAAGAGCTGTCCATCAAATCCCACAAAGAACTTCTAATAACACTCCCCCCCACACACCATGAGATTATTGGGATATCTAGAAACCAGATATAGTATAATCCCAGCACTCAGCAGGCAGAGACAGGAGAATCAGGATCCTTAGCTACATAGTGAGTTCAAGACTACCCTAGGCTACATGAGACCCTGTCTCAGGAACAAACACACAAACAAACAAGAAACCTCTAGGTTTCTAAGGTGTTTAGTGAATGTGTGTGGTGTACTGCACATACACACACATGTAAATATGAAGGTTTTCATTTTTAATCAACAGAAATTTCTGCAATTTCAAAGACTTAACGTCCCCTCCCCCACTGATAGTGATTTGAAAACCTTTATGTTTGAAATCACTCTGTTCCTGATCTAAACAACTGAGATTGTAACGATGACTATAGTGTTGAGACAGGGCACGTCTTTTGCTATTACCAACTACATATCTTATAGAGGGCTAATGTCCAAAATCTATAAAGAACTCAAGACACTAGATATTAAAACCTCAAATAATCCAATTAAAAAATGGAATACAGATAGAAACAGAGAATTCCTAACAGAGGAATCTCAAATGGCAAAAAAAAACACTTAAAGAAATATTCAACATTCTAGCCATCAGGGAAATGCAAATCAAAGTGACTCTGAGATTCCATCTCACACCTGTCAGAAAGGTTACGATCAATAACACAAGTGACAGCTCATGCTGGAGAGGATGTGGAGTAGGGGGAACACTCCTCCATTGCTGGTGGGAGTACAAACCTGTACAGCTACTATGGAAATCAATATGGCGATTCATCAGAAAGATGAGAATTGGTTTACTTCAAGACCCAACTATACCACTGTTGAGCAAATACCTAAAGGATGCTTCATCTACCACAGGGACCCTTGCTCAACCATGTTCATTGCTGCTCTATTCATAATAGAAATTGTAAACAAGATAAGCCAACGGAAAAATAAAAGGGTCCTAGAAGCGGGTTTAAGAATCAGAGACTCACTCATTTACACATTCGGGAATTTCCTAAAAGTACTAAAAGAGCTGAGAAACGCTCCATTGTGTAAATGTACCACATTTTCTTTATCCATTATTCTGTTGAGGCACATGTAGGTTGCGTAATGCAATTCTTATGGGACCCTAGGGACTTGTACTACTGAAAACAAGTGAGCCCAACTCCTGAATTTCTGTGGCATCCTTTCTTGCCAGGGTATCTGTCTGTTTGCACAGTTGCTTCCCTGTTTACTATTTATTCTATCATTCTGTTGCAAATGGTGGCTTCTGCACCAGTGGCCAAACCCTTGGGACCATCCATGCTTGAAATTTCAACCTTTGAAACAGTGATCTAAATAAAAATAAGTGAATGAATAAATAAATGAATTCTTTATGAAGTATCCATCTTAAGTACTTTTGTTACAGAACTGCGGACTGGTACAATTTGAGCACATAAATTTGACACAGTAATATGATTATAACAAATGTTGCACACCGCAAATACACACGGTGCAAACAAATTTAAAAGATTCTGCATCTCTGGAGGAAGGGTAATTAAAACGTATTTCCCTCCTTCTCTGCTCAACTCCCCAGGCAGGTGGTTCTTCAAAATTAGTGCAATAGTCTAGCAAGCAGGGACACAGACACGTTCTCATATGGGTGATTAAATTTTCTGGTTCCCCTCCATAGTATGCCAGTGGTATCTCATATTTTTCATATTGCTTTTTAAGCAATTTGCTCTGTACCCCAAGAAAGTTGCATGGAAGCAAGATGGGGAAGATGGGCAAGGAAGAAAAACAGAACTGGAGTAATACACAAGTAGCATGGCGGAAGCAAGAAAGCGTGCATTAAAAATTGCACGGTGCGATCCCTTTTATTCCAGAAGGAGAAAATACAACAGACGTTCAGAGGAGCCAGCTGAAAATATTCCAGGTGCATAAATTTATTTTAAATTTTATTGTATCACATTATACAAGCATTAAACATGGCTTCATGTTGGTGACTGTTTAAATGTGAAAATTCATCATTCATGTCAGTACTTTTTGGCTATTTACAAGTAAGGAACTCCTATGTTCTTTATATATCTCTGCATTTGTATGTACATATGTAGGAATACATGACTATACATATGTACACACAGAAATACATCTATGGCCATACACATAGCTATAGATATGTCATAGAGAATCATCTTCTCAGAAGGATCTGAACTTAAAAAAAAAAGAACAAAAAGGTTGTAAACAGGGTCTTGTCTGTGTCATTTGGTGACATAGGACATGATGACATTCTAGGAATGTGTCCAGGTGTCCAAATACCCCCTTTTTTAGCCCAGTGTCTGTAAAATTCACGTGGGATCGAATGCAAAAAAGATAGCAAACAGGCTGGAAAAACAGGCCCAGTATACAAGTTCCCCCTTGGTTTTTAAAAACTTTGAGAATGTTAACTGCCCATAACGTGCATGCTTGCTTGGTCAAGAATGGTCTATGGATAGATAGCAATTCTGTGCTGGACTGACTGCAGCGTGATTTCACGACAGCGGGACTCCACCTCGGTCCTCTCATGACTGCCGCCCTGTCTGCGGCTGCTTGGCGGTGTCTTGCAGCATGCACTGCGGGTGCATCGCTAGTCATTCACGTGCATGTGCTTTTGCACCGCTGGGAGAAGTAAACAAAATTCAGGACTTTAGCCTGGAACTCAACTGTCACCTGAAAAGAGAAGAGGCATCAGGATGGAACACACTTAGGCCATCTCTACATCACGGTGCGCAATAGTTTGAGTACTCACTGTGTGCTGAAGGCATCCCAAGAATTTGGAACCCCAAAGGGAGTAAGGGAAGGATAAACATTATAGTTGCTTTAGGGCAAGTGAGTCAGAGAAAGACAATCTGAAGTAATAGGAATCCTGCTGACCCTTGTGGGAATAAAGACAGACAAAAACCATGCTTTCAAATAAGGATGAGAAGCAGGCAGAAAGCAGGATACGGTGGAGAAGGCAGAGGATCTCCCAGGATGTGTCACCCACCTTGCAGCCCCGCCTGGCCTCTAAGGACAATGACATGCACCTATGCCTTTTCTATAACCACCGGATATATCAGAGCAATTCTCCATGGCGATGTCTGCTTTCTACCCCATCCAAAGCTCTTGGATACACTCAGCCTTTCTTCCCCAAAGGCGGCCCAGGGAAGTGATCAGAACGAACTCTGAGGGTGGAACAAATGCCAAAATCCCAGAAAGCTAAAACCCAGAACGTCTCATCCCATAAGGTTCTGCTTGCTTCTCCTTTTCTGCCTTAGCACACACAGAAACCGAGCCCATGTGCCAGGCCACACACAGAAAGTGAAAGGCAGAGATGGAATCCGCAGGCGACAGCTTGGTGCTTAGTGGAGACTCTACAGTGTGTTGCTGCTTGGTACATGCCACATGTGTAGTTCATTATTTGAGTTGCACATTGGCTTAGTTCAACAGGTAGACGCCCCAAAGCAGTAATTTTACCACAGCCAAAGAGTAGACACTGGGAATGGCAGAATTAGTTCATTATTCACGAAGCCTAAGTCTATCCTGCGCATGAGTACAAGGTGGGAGTTCAGTTGTTTATTCCTGCAGGATTTGGGTCTATCTTATCTCCTCCAAGTCCAGCTTCTTATCAAAGCCGTAATAACCCGTGGAACTGTCAACAGTCTGCGAGGGTGGTACACACAACTCTGCTATCAACGATATGCATCTCTGCAGAGAGCTGTTGCCACTTAGCCTACAGGAAATTCCTTTCCTCTGCATCGCAGTTTTCCTTTGGAGGCCGAATTTGAAAAAATACAATCCGAAGGTTTTGCTCAAATAAAGAAGAAAACATCCAAGAACACAAAAGGCCAAAGACTCCCCTGCCCCTCTAACATGAGCCTCATGGAATATGAGGACATAAATCTGAATGGTTAATTACAGAGGAAACAGGGGCTTGACAAGGTCATATAACTAGTTACTGACTTGATAGAAAGTTTCAGCACTTTTTGATAGGATGTGTAGGGATTTTGCTGAGTTTCCGTACAATGTATACAGCTTCAGCCTATTTGGCTTTTATTATAGAATGTATACTGATCAGGTGCCAGGTGCCTCCCACTAGCTAATTGGGAGAATTAAAACTCCAACCCACAATGAGGTTACTACTGTGTTGTGAAAGCCCGCAGGCAGCTTTTGAGGATCACAGATTAACAATACAAATCGGTCTATCTCTTAGCACATAGTGCCAACGGTCATGAGCAGAGGAGTTTAGGAGTTAAGTCTCAAAGGGCTGGGAGGTGCAGTGTGATACAAAAAGACATCTGGGAAACATGAGTGGGTGATGGAGGCCACAATGGGACAGTGGTGATACTGACTTCCACCAGAAGGAAGGGCCAATGGGACAGTGGTGATACTGACTTCCACCAGAAGGAAGGGGCCTGCGACCCTGGGCATAGATAGAGAACAGCCTGGCTGGATCAGAAGGGAGAGAAAGGTTTATCTTACCTGGCCCAACCAACAAAGACCCTGACTCCAGTCTAGAATTTGGCAAGGAAGAAGGTAGCCTGATCACGTGGGGTGGGTGGGGATTGGGTTGCAACGATTAGGGAAACAAGCTGGTTTTGGGAGCATCAAAGGGGTTTATTTTAACCCTCGTTGAGGAATATTATTTTCAGGTGTGTGACTTTTGTTTACGCTGCATTTGTTTAACTCTGTGAAGCTGTGGAACGTTGCCTGTCTAAAACACCTGATGGTCCTAATAGAGAGCTGAACGGCCAATAGCGAGGCAGAAGCAAGGACAGGTGGGGCCGGCGGGCAGAGAGGATGAATAGAAGGAGAAATCTGGGAGCGAGAGAAGGAGCAATAAGAGAACAAAGGTAGAAGGACATCAGGGGACAGCCACCCCGCTACACACAGCAAGCCAAGGAGAAAGAAGTAAAAAAAAAACGGTCTACAGAAAACGCCCAGAGGCAAAAGGTATCTGGGATAATTTAAGAAAAGTTGGCAAGAAACAAGCCAAGCTAAGGCCAGGCATTCATAACTAAAAATAAGACTCTCTGTGTGATTTATTTGGGAGTTGGGTGGTGGGTCCCCCAAAAGCCAAAGGAACAAAATATCACACAGCAAACCTTTATTAGTGAAAACGCTATACTCGGTTTCTGGATGTTTGAAGCAGCCGATCCCCACCTGGCCCGAGTGTGGCTTTCCTTGGGGCACACTGGTCACCCACCTGGTCATGGCCACTCGTTGTGGTGAGCCTTTCCGTTCTTCTTCCTCTCCTTCCGTTCTTTCTGGAGGCGTTCCAGCTCGGCCTCATACATCATCTCCTGGATCAGGTACTTCTCTCTCCTCATCCGATCCCTTAGATCTTTCGGGAGGTCTGGTATCAGATAGGAAATGAGGTGCTTGATACAAAACACGAGGTGCTGAAACGCAACAGAGAACACAACAGAATCAGAAGGCGTGGTTGGGACATGGAGCCTCGCCCCTGGGACGGGTGGGAGCGGGACGAGGCTGCGGGGAGGCGTGCACTACAGGGATAAAGGTCAGGGGAGGACCGAACTTGGTTTGGTGACACCGTCTAGAGAGGAGGACCAGAGGGAGAAGGTGAGGAGAGATGCTTAGCGGACACTAGGAAAACGGAAACCCTAGAAGCAAGTCTTGGCTCGACCGCTTTCATTGCTTAGGAGCCAACTGTCCACCCGAGTGTAGGGCACTCAACTCCTCTGGGCCTCAATCCGTTCACCTGTAAAATGATGCTATGCAAGACAGAATTAGTTTGAAAATTCTGTGGAGATTGCTAAATGCTTTATAAACCTTGCCAGCGAGAGCCACCCAGGGGCCCGGGGAAACGGGAATTTCATTTCTTTACCTGAAATGTGAATGTCTGGGATTCTAGAGTCGTGATTATTTTTGTCTGTCTATAACCTGGTGACCCATCAATCACCAGATGACAGTGGGAATAACAGTCCTTATAATTCTAAACTACTTAACAACACTAAAGCTGTTCTGAAGGCTAGGAATAAGAATTCTTCAACTCCTTTAAAACAAACTCAGGGACACAGAAGGCATAAAATTCTGCCAGATCAAGAGGTTTTTCTGCATGCTTCTAGTGCCTTAGACAGCTAATGACAACATACAGGAAGGGTATGGAAAGCTCTAAATGAGAAGCCATTAGGTAGTTTAACACCATCCCTGACTTTTTATGTATGATGTGTGTGTGTGTGTGTATGCAGATGTGTTAGTATGTATGCATGTAGAGGCTAAGCAGTCAATATTGGGAGTCTTCCTCTATCATATTTCACCATAGCTTTGGTTGACATGGTCTCTCTCTAAAACGGGAGCTGACTATTTATGCTAGAGGAGATGATCTCTGAGTTCCTGGAATCTTCGCTCCTTCCCATTTATGGATTATAGGCATGTATCACCTCACCTAGCTTTTCCATTGGTGCTGGGCACCCAAATGCAGGCTCTCATGCTTGTACGTAAGCGCTTACCCACGGAGCCATCTGCATAGCACCCTTTCTTATTTAGTTTGAAAATCATTAATACCACATTAGGTTAAGCATATCTACCTCTTATTTATTTGTAGATAGATAAATCTCTATCACTGGCCCAGAAACCTTTACATAGACAAGGATGACCTAAAACTCAGAGATCTTCCTGCCTCTGATTTCTGAGTGTTGGGATTAAAGGTGTGAGCCACCACACACAGAAGACATATCTTCTGAGGTACTGAGGACACTGGGAGGGCTCACTGAGTAAAGGTGCTTGCCACCAAGCCTAACAAATGGAATTCTGTCCCCCAGAGCCACGTGGTGGAAGGAAGGAAAGAACCGACTACAATAGGTCGCCCCGAGCTCCGCACATTCACGTCGGCATTGACATACACACACATGTACATGCAAATAAACAAATATAGAAAAGCTATTTAAAAAGAGTGACAGGCCAGGTAGTGGTCACGCATGCCTTTAATGCCAACATTCGGGAGGCAGAGGCAGGCGGATCTCTGTGAGTTCAAAAGCTGGTTCCAGGACAGCTAGGGCTGTTACACAGAGAAACTCTGTTTTGAAAAACCAAAAAAAAAAAAAAAAAAAGGAGAGGAACTTATATCATCTTTCCTTGGCTGTCTGGAGTGACGGGGGAAGCAATGAGAGAGCTCTCTCAAAGTTTTAAGAAACTTCCAATGTGAACAAAGGCATCCGTGGTATGTGTGAATGAATGTGTCTCCAGCACATGTGAGAAGAGATGAAACTGATATTATAAACGGAGTTATAGAAGTATGGAAATTCCTAAAAGCCTGAAAGAAAATAGCTGGTAGATTTTTATTGAAACACAATACAGGCGGTTGCCAGGAAGACTGGATTTTTTATATGTATTCCGACTCTTTAGTTATCAGCGCTTAAGAAAGGCGACGCTGACACACACAAAGGCAGCAGGGGTGGTATCACATTCAGTGTCTTCCAAATGCTCTGTGAGCACCTGTGTCGTCCTGGAGGGCTTGTGAAAAGGACATCACAAACAGGATGTCTTGGCACCTCTGGAAGTGGGGATGGGAAAACCGCATTTATCCTAAAGGTTATGAATCATACTCCTAGAATATTAAACATAGGACCTACAATTCCCAATTGGTTACTGAAAGACTCTGAAACTTTCCTGGGGAAGTTCCAACATTCCAGTGAAGGGCAAAGATGAAAAAGGGGCCACGGTATACAGCCGTGGTACTTTAGAACGTCGGTCTTTGTGTGGAAAGTCTCTGCCACGTATATACTCATGACTCCAAGAGATTTCATTACGCCAAGGGAAATAAAGGAACTGTTTGAGAAAACTCACCTCAAACACAATGATAAAAGCCAGCCGGGCCGCCAGGACATGCCAGAACTGCAGAGTGTAGCCATAGGGTGCCAGCGAATGAGGAGGGTCCCGGTAGTCCCGATACCTGTAAACACAGGTCCTCAAATCTCTTCCATTTTCATTATACAGTCTTCATACATGGGAACAAATTTTGCAAACAAACAAAAACTTTCTCTATGCTAGATATTCATTGCTTTGTTTATCCAGCATTTTTTCTTTTGGTCAAAGAATATCTCTTCTAGCTGGGCAGTGGTGGTACAGGCTTTTAATCCCAGCACTTGGGAGGCAGAGGCAGGCAGAGCTTTGTGAGTTCGAAGCCAGCCTGGTCCACAGTACAAATTCCAGGACAACCAGGGCTACACAGAGAAACCCCACCCAAAGAGTATGACTTTTCTGTGTAATTACCCATGGGTGGTTGGGTAGGATCTACCTCTCCCTCAACCTCAGTTCAGGAGACTCCTGACTCATCACCAGGATGTCCATTAGAACTATTATTAAATGAATTATCACTAAGTCCTAAGTCCATGGAGCTGCTAGGAGCAACCATAAATTATATGGGGGGACACAGAGAGAATGTGGGAGGGAGGGGGAGAACATCTTGGAAAATGAAAACAGAACAAAGTAGAGCAGCAGAGATAATATTCTGCTGACTGTGCCCAAGTCTTAGAACTCAGTTATTATTGAAAACAACAAAACAACAACTTTGCATGGCTTCTGGATGCTCCCAGCTGCCTAGAACAATATATTTCCCTTTGTGAGTCTCAGCTGGCATGGACTTCTGCTGCTTGCCATTGATAGGTCCGTCCTACTACTACAACCTCCTTCTCTCCCATTTGAGTTGACATTGAACTGCGCGTGTTTGCTGAAGAGCTATGTGGGGTCGGGCATCCTCCCAGGAACTTTAACCTACATGAGCACATTTTGTTGTTACCCTCAGCATCACGACTGTCACTGTGGAAAAGGGACTCCAGGGTCATAAAGTCTTCACACATTTTCCTGCAGTCGTCTTTTTCTTTTGTAATTGATTTTATTGATCTATACATTTTTCTCTGCTCTCCTTCCTTCCTCCCCCCCTCCTCTTCTACCCTCTCCCATGGTCCCCATGCTCCCAATTTACTCAGATCTGTCTTTTTCTACTTCCCATGTAGGTTAGATCCATGTATGTCTCTCTTAGGGTCCTCATTGTTGTCTAGGTTCTCTGGGATTATGATTTGTAGGCTGGTATTTCTTTGCTTTATGTCTAAAAGCCACTTATGAGTGAGTACTTATGATATTTGTCTTTCTGGGTCTGGGTTACCTCACTCAATATGATGTTTTCTAGATCCATCCATTTGCCTGAAAGTTTCAAGATGTCATTATTTTTTTCTGCTGTGTAGTATTCCATTGTGTAATGTACCACATTTTCCTTATCTGTTCTTCGGTTGAGGGGCATTAGGTTGTTTCCAGGTTCTGGCTATGACAAACAATGCTGCTATGAACATAGATGAGCACATGTCCTTAAGGTATTATTGAGCATCTTTGGGTATAAACCCAAAAGTGGTATTGCTGGGTCTTGAGGAAGGTTGTTTCCTAATTTTCTGAGAAATCTCCATATTGATATCCAAAACAGCTGTACCAGTTTTCACTCCCACCAGCAATGGAGGAGTGTTCCTTTTACTCCAGCATAAGTTGTCATCAGTGTTTTTGATCTTGGCCATTCTTACAGGTGTAAGATGGAATCTCAGAGGTTTTTTTTTATTTATCTGATGGCTAAGGATGTTGAACATTTCCTTAAGTGTCTTTCAGCCATTTTGTGGGGTAAAGGAGGGCTACTGATTTTTTGAGTTAATCTTGTATCCTTTCAGTTTTTTTTTTTAAAGAGATGGAATCTAATCTCTCATCTCTGGATCAGTATTGATTTATGGATGATTTAGAATAAGTTGCTATAAAGACTATTATTGAAATATATCAAGGACCTGAGACAGACAGTATTAGTGGTCATGATTATCACCATCATGATCATTGTATTGATTATTATGAGTGTCTTGGGTGTGTAGTGATGATACACCATGCAATTTTTATAACAAGATACTGATAATGGATAATCTGTGCTGAAATTGAGAGAATGCCTTGATGCCTCCAAATTGCTGGTTCTCTCTGTGTTAATAGGGATTGGGCAGCGCACTGAGATTTCCACTGTCTAATATGTGGTTATTCATCTGACCCTAGCCTAGATCCAAGAATTACGCACTGAATTCCAGGAAGAAAAACTTTCTTCCGCAATAAAGTTTGCACATATTATCCTAAACACCGTTTATGTTTCCTGAGCTACCTAATAACCAGGGGTCATGTTATCCCTCTGTTAACTTTCAGGCACCAGGATTTCAGAAATACTCCAGGTAGATATTCTAGAAGAAAAACGCAAATACATTTTATTATACTCATTGCTATCAGACAAAACTATATTTATAAAAGGCTAGTCTTAAAATTATTTGTGGTTTTATCTTCTTTGATTTCTTAAACTTCTTTTCACATTATAGTCCACAACAGAATTTACAGAATTATTTTGTGGCCATCAGTTGACCGCACCAATAAAATTAGTTTCTGTCTCTCACGCAAGTCTAAACTCTTGGATTCTCTTTTTTACTCTGGATTTGCATATTAGTGTTGCATAGGCTCTGAGTTTTGCCTTTTCCAACCTTACCTAGAAGACTTGTCCTATGCCAAGCTCAAATGCTGTTTATGCCCTGTATTTTGTCTTTGTTTTCAGTGGTAGGGGTTGAACCTGGGGATCCTTTACAACAAGAACTGGGGTTCTATGTGTGAGCCCCGAGCTCCGTCTCTGCCCTGCTGCTCTGCTTTTGATGTGGCATTATTCATTTGTCCTGTGATTGAATGCCTGCTGTCTGACATTGGTTTCAGTGAGACATTCCCTTTTCCTAAAAGACATCCCCAAAACTCCTTCCATCTCTCAAGAACTGGATGACTGGCTTGGAAACGTGACTTTTCTGGAGTCAGCTCTAGTTAATCCGGTACCATTTTCTAAGCTATGAAAATCAGAGGAGTGGTACATCTGAAAGGAAAAATAAGCCAAGTGGACTCCTAGCCACGACATGCACAGAACAGGGGCAGTGGTGTTAAAGGAGCCTTGTCAGCATGCCCAGACACTGTGAAATATGACAGCTATTGCTTAGGCTTATTACTAACTTAGCTTTTGCAACTTAAATTAGCCCATAATTCTTGTCTAGGTTTAGTCACATAGCTTGGTACCTTTTCTCAGTAAGGCATTCTCATATCGCTTCCTCTGCATCTGGCTGGTGACTGTGTTTCTGCCTCTCCTCTTTCCAGAATTCTCCTAGTCTGGTTGTCCCACCCATACTTCCTGCCTGGCTACTGACCATTCAGTGTTTTGTTAAAACAGTACGAGTGACAAATCTTTACAGTGTGCAAGAGCATCATCCCACAGCATCTTCTGTCTTTCTTCTCAGAGCTGAGCATGCAGAGGTCACTGGGTTTTCATGTCTGCTGTCTACATGGTAAGCTTAGGGTCGCTTGACCTCACAGGCCAAACAAGTGTCTGCAGTATCAGGTCTGGTGTTTTATTCTGGGAGTAAGCAAATAAATTGAGCAGTTAGGTCCTAGCATACAGTGTTTATGCCTCTATTCGTTTCCTCTGAAAGAAGGAGAAAACAAAATAGTGAGAGGTGAGAGACAATGGGCAAGTGTATCATTTTATAGTGAGTCATTAAGAGGCTAATATAAAAGAAAGATTATCAGATTGTGGCTCACAGAAAGCTGAACATTCCTATCCATGGGCGCTTCTTGTTAATGCCAGAGGGAACTCTACTGAGCCTATTTAGACCCAAAATGTCCTTTCCAGGTCAATATAGCACATGGAAGTGTCACAGCCATGTCCTTATGGCACCTTTGCTATGAGGCTTCTTAGAAGAACAAGTCCATGAAAGTCAGGAGTCCTGTCATCTGCCAGATAGGTCAAACCTGCCTGCCATAGAAGGTTAGTATCACTATTAAACAGAGTAATAATTCCTGACACATAGTAGGTCCTCAATAAATTCTTCATGTATTATTGCACAAAGGCTTGAAGGCATCACCTAATCTCCTTTCAGAGAGCACGAACATGTGTTACAGAGGAACAAGCTACAGCCCACCAGTCCTCTGCTCATCTAGCAGCTGGGCTTTTGGAAGCACAGAGGAATTACACGCTCCTCCCCAAGCTCAAGGGTCACAGTGAACCAGGGTGGAAAGACTGTGAAAGGCAGAGAGGGCTGTAAGGAAACATGTTTTCTGGACATAGCCAGGCAGCTACACGTATGAATTCACAGCGTCTGTGATGCACCTATGGGAGCTCAAGCCAGACAAAATACCAGCATGGAGAGGGAAAGGGGACATGAAGTCCAACCCTTAAGTGGGAAGCTATTGGCAACTGAGATCTGCTGGAAGGACAGACAATTTTCCTTAAGGGTGTGGCCCCTCATAGGTGGACCATGCTCCAGTGGACAGCTACACAGCCATGAGTGTATGGGCAGCACACAGTGGACTTACTGAGCTAAAAAGAAGAGGACACAAAATTGAGCGGGAAGAGAAAGGGGTTGGATAGGGGGGGAGCGCATGTGATCAAATTATATTGGGTGAAATTAGCAAAGAACAGTAAAAAAGAAAAAAAATCAGCACCTGATTTTCAATACCCTCTGGTTTGAGAGACACTGCTTTATTTTATGCTATCTATTTTTTAATTAAAAAATTAAGCCAGGTAGTAATGGTGCATGCCTTTAATCCCAGCACTCAGGAAGGGGAGAGAGACAGATCTCTGAGTTTCAGGTCAGCCTAGACTACAGAGTGAGTTCTAGGACAGCCCAGGCTACACAGAGGAAACTTGCTTGAAAAACAGAAAAAAACAGAACAAAAAAAAATAAGCAAATAACAAGATTTATATCGCTGCTGTAACATGTTCCATGAGGTCGTTCATTACCTTTATTCTCTTTGAAGCATGGTTTTTCTGGGCAGGGAACATAAATTATATTCACCCTTTGTTTTCTAGAACCTAGTTATTACACTAATCACGCATATACTCAACCAAAAATTTTAAGACATTTTCTGTCCACACACTGGGTGTTTTTTTCTTTTACTGAAAATTGATTTATTTTTCATAGAGTATATTTTGATTATGAGAACCACTACTTTAAACAAACTCAGCCAGAAGGGGGTCAGCAAAACCTTTCCGTGTTAGAGACAGTCAATAGGCAGAAAGCATGCTGAGGTCCACACTCACCTGCAGGGGTTCACACTCACCTACAGGAGTTCACACTCACCTGCAGGGGTTCACACTCACCTGCTGGAGTTCACATTCACCTGCAGGGGTTCACACTCACCTACAGGAGTTCACACTCACCTGCTGGAGTTCACACTAACCTGCCAGAGTTCACACTCACCTGCAGAGGTTCACACTCACTTGCAGGGTTTCATACTCACCTGCAGGGGTTCACACTCACCTGCAGGGGTTCACACTCACCCGCAGGGGTTCACACTCACCCACAGGGGTTCACACTCACCTACAGAGGTTCACACTCACCTACAAAGGTTCACACTTACCTACAGGGGTTCACACTCACCTGCAGTACTTCAGGGGAGTTCCTGAGAACTCACTGCCATCAGACTCTGGCTCAGACCGGTTCTCAAAGTCGGAAATTCGAAACACAGACAAGCTGGCATTCACATAGCCAACCATGCACCTGAATGAGAACACAGGTTGGGTCACTACTCTGGTGGTTGCTCTTGATCCCTAACTCACTAAATCCTCCTCTTCAACTTACACCCTCCCTCTACAGCTCTGCTCATGCCGTGAATACATCACAGGCTTCCACGCCTCTGCTTGGATTTCCTTTTTCGTTGGAACCCCTGCTCCTTTGTTTGGAAGAGTAAATATTATACTTATCCTTCAGCGGCCAACCGAAATGACACCTATTCCGAGAAGGTGTCCTTCCCTGCGGTCAGCATGACTCACCCCCTTCTCACTGAAGTGCCCGCACAATCTCCCTGGAACTGTAGGGTCGTGGGAGTAGGGTAGATGTCTTAAGTAGGTACTTAAAGTATATTGATTTATATTTTAATTTTAGGATCTAGCAGTTTTATGCTCCCTTGAAATCCAGAAACATGGGATTTAGTTGACTTGATGGGAGGAAAATTCCATGTCAGAGATTCTGTTGATGATTCTAGACTGAATGAGTAGATGGGGTCAGTAATTCTAACGATCACTCTGTCAGCTTCCTGCTTCCTGATCTTTGTTAGAGCACAAACTAAGGGGTTTCACGGCAGCATTTTCATATAATTGTACTTGGTTCATATTCATCCTATATAATTCTTTAATTAAAAATAATGCATTCATCATTATTACTATTTGTGTGTGTGAAGGGGGAGAGAATATGACACAAGTGTATGTATGTGTGGCACATGTGCCATGGAGTATCTGAGGAGGTAAGAGGGCAACTTTGCAGAGTCACTTCCTTTCTTCCAGATTTTCACGAATTTGGGGGCTAGAACTCAGGTTGCAAGGCGTGTGTCACAAACTCCTTTACTGCTGAGTTACCTCACGGCTCCACCTTATGTAATTCTTAAGTGGGAACAAAATGTCTACCACATAGACTCAAGGCGGGATTAAATGACCCTGTGTAGGCAAAGCATCTATATCAATACTATATTTAGTCAATAGCAAGACAGTTGCGAGCGATGGTTACTCATTTTATGTATGCCTTGCATTTTGTAGGTCAGCACATACTATGGAATGGATGAACCATGGTCTTCAGAGTCTCTTCATTGTTATGTCTGATGGGATGATCCTAAACTCCTGAATCTTAAGCCAAAATGGCGACACAAGCAATTCCCACAGCACACGGCTTCTTCCTACCATGCTCAGGGCAAACCACTGCTCCTTTGCTTTCAGAAAAATGAACTGAGCTTAAAGAACCATTTGTCCAGACACTTGTGGGTTAAAGAGATGGTCAGAAGGTGTGTGACAGTCCCTAGTCCTCTGGAGGATGAGTGAACAAACCGTCTAGAATGTGACATGCTAGCATCTTGGTGATTGTTGGCTGTTGCTGAGAGGGAGCCAGTGGCATGACACACAGACTTTAGTAGACTCGTCTTAGGAGCTGAGCAGTGGTCTGGGAACCTAAAGCCAGGCCTGTACTCTTATCTCACAAAGCAGCTCCAAGACTTTACAGAGAATTAAAGCTGTTATCTGTCGGTTCTGTTTAAAATGTCCATCGACAAAAATCTAAATTCAAATGAAATGGCTGTCTAATGAAAGATATCCTCTATCCTCTACCTAAAGAAATAAAAATAATAAATCTGTGAACCTATTTACTAAACATATTCATGTAACACCAGGCACAAACCCATGATGAAAGTGTGTCTCCTGTGGGTGGTTAGTCACATGTACATAGAATAAAAAATGAACCTAGTATATAAGCATATGTTATCTTCTTCCATATCACCCCACCCGACAGGAGAAGAAGCATTTATACTGAACTGTTTTGATAGCTCCCTGCTTCTTTTTACAATGGTGAAATCCTATTACTGCAACATCAAAAAGCTATTTGTTATGAATGCAGGGAAATGAGACTTCACGTACACTTTAGGGTGTCCGGTTCAGGCAGTGGTTCCCGTGCATCAGCGCACTGACCTCCTGCCACAACTGGAGGACCACAAGGGCAAGCGGATCCCTTGACTGTCGCTTGGTTTGAAGTGCTCTGCCTACCTACTACCATTTCTAGAGAGAGAGAAGATGAAGTTATTACGACGAGGAGAGAGAAATGAGAGGCAACACCCAAGACAGTACTAAGCAAAGAAAGGTCTCTTGTAATTGTGAAGTGCAGTTTCTCAAAGGACCAGTAGATGCCTCGGAAAACATTGCCAAGAAAGGAGACTAAGAAGGTATCCCTCCAAAGGCATTGTTTGGATTAGGACACAGACTTCTCTCAAGTAACTTTGGAAAACAATCCAAGTCTTTAAATGTGAGAATTTTCCTTTAAAAACATCAGTTACTGATTGCTTTTAATTCCTTAATAGACAAGACAGGGGTCGCAGCGGGGGCCATTATCACTGCTATTGGGGCAGGGGGGGGAAGAACAGAACCAGAAGCTGGCTTTCGGGTTTGTCGATTTCAGATCAAACTCGCTGCTGAATGTCTTTGAATTAGCTCTACCATTTGCCTTTGAGGTTTTAGCCTTGTGACACTAACAAGCCTGGGAATAGAAATCAAAGGTTGGAAATGCCAGGGGAAATAAGGTTGGGTTTACGTACTTAAAGTGTCTCAGGCTAATAAGATGAGTACAGAGTGATTATGGGATTGGCACAAATATAACTCTATTATTCATTGAGTAAGATATGCTTGTGTCTAACTCTGTGATGAGCACAGAGTCCTCGATCAAGGCGCTAACCTTTTATGACGTCACTGATTCTGAGGAAAAGCTGCTTTGATTTCGTAACTAACCAAGCGCATCTGTTTTTTATGCACGTGTCACATGGTAGTTCTAAGGCCAAGGGTCCCTTCTAAGGACCCCATGTAAAGATATCCCAGAAGAGGAGGTGGCCTCACCCCGGAGGAGGAAGTGGATTCTTCAACAAACCATGAGCAGCATGAGCTGCAGCTGCAGAAGACGAGGAAGAATGCACCAAGAGGGATGCAGTTGCAAGGTTTTTGTGTATGCAATGTGTAGAAAATGTTGCCCTGAACCATGTCTTTTCTTTTCAGACCTGGCAAAAACAGACGCTCTTCCTACCAGCAGTCCTGAACTGGGCACCCACACTAGGAGAGTGGCTCCATCTGCCATGGTCAGACATGAAAGAAATTGTTCTTTTTTAGATGTCTACAATCTGCTTGGGGACAGAACCAATAGGAGAGTCAGGAACATTAGGCAGACCTAAAAGTGCCATCATAGGGACAAAGGTCACGGGAAAAGAAGGACACAAGGCACATGGGTGAAACTGTCATCCATGGAGGAGTAAAGGTGAGTTCACCTAACAGTAAGGAGGAGGCACAGATGTAACACAGAGCTATGGAGAGAGAGGCACAGTGATGGGCTTGAATAGAGTACTTTTGATTGGGGTTCAACCTAAATTGAAATGTGCCATTACTACAGCTGGCTTAAAGCACAGGTGGGATTTGACCTTAGCTGTGCACTGCATCACAAAAAGTTACAGCTTCTTAGGATTCTACGGTGCTTCTACTCTGTAAGGTTTTTATTTCTAGATCATTTCCAAATTGAAAGAAGAACCAGAGGAGGCAGAGGAGAAAGCAGGAAAAGAACACAATAACAGAAAAGAGGGGAAAAAAGTCACTGTGAAATAATAGGTTGTCTGCTATCTCAGAGCCATTCACGAACATGCACGCACGCACACACACACACACACACACACACACACACACACACACACACGAAAACAAGAATAATGGCCAATGAATTAGAGACAAGAGGTACATCCTGGAAAGTTACAGATGGCTTATAAAGAAAAAAGTTTGCAAAGAAAGTGCCCAGAGCTGAATAATCTAATAAAATGGAACCAAAGCATAGTAGGGAAAATCTAATTTCCACGAGACGTCACCTCGTCTGGTAGTCTCCTAGACTTCTAAAGCTCTGGTTCATTATCAACTCGATAAATCTGTTCCCAGTTCATATTTTGATTCTCCAAAAACCAATTACAGGCTTCATGCTAAGAACAACTTGGGAAGGATCAAAGGCTTCAACTGTTGAGGCCAAAATTCAGGAGGTTTACAGCGAGGGGAGCCAGAGAGCCATTTGGGGCCTTGGAGCTAAAGATGGAGAGGCCTGTGTGGGCGTGGCTCTACCTGTGCGCGGTCCAGCAATTACGGAGCAATTACGTTTGCCCCCTTGACTATCCCTCTGCTCTCCAGAGTGAGGAAAATGAGGCGCATCCCGCTCTGAGTCGTTTTGAGATTCAAATGCAGAATGCATCTGAACGTGGTTGCAATGAAGGAAAGCTTCAGGCTAAGTCAGGCAGAGAATGCGGATGGTGGGAAGCAATGCCTGGGCTGTCTAATCCAAGTCTTTAGGTCTCTGCCATAAAGAGTTGGTATGCTCACTTAATGTTGTTAGATATTCAGTGTTTAATGGCCCCATGACTGTTACAGAAGACCGCATGGGAGTCTCTTCAGATGTCTGGATCGTGAGATTGATCACACGCCACCCAATTATCCAGCCTTAGTGCATTTGTGTGGGATTAACGATGAAACTGGATCCTGGCTAGGTTTGCTTAGCCCAGGGGAGTTACTCTATTTGCCTACGGTGCCTTAGGGAACAAATTAATTTGCCTCAGACTGTAAACCAGGGAACAGGACTGTAGCTACCAGTCCATGTGAGATAATTGTTCTGGGCAAAGGCAGATATCTAAACACCACAATTAGAGTTAGATTATTATTATGACTTTAGGGACTGTTAGTGTATGCTTTTTGCATAGAAATAAAAACTAGGTGGCATGTTATAATGATGCTTAGGTTTTATCTGACTACATATACTCTAGTCTGAACCTCAGATCACAGGGGCGTGTCTTAATCTGACTGGCAAAATATAGACACAGGTATGACTGTAGCTAGGAAAAATTAATCTTCATACCCTACAGATATTCACTGAGTACCTTCTGTGTCCTAGGTACAGGGTTCCACAGTCCCCATGGAAAATCTGCAGTCTGTGCACCATGACAGTGCAAATCTCAGGTAGTAATTACATTGTTATAAGTTCGTAGCCTTTCAGTAACTACATAGTATACTAGGTCACATGTTGTTTTCGCTCCTTACACACATTTGGATCTCAACACATTTCTGAATTCAGAACCCGCAGGAGTCAGAGGAAATAGCCCTCCCATGAGATGCTATCTGAAACTTGTCCGACTTGTTTGAGCCCCGATTCTATTGTAAATGGGATGTGTTTTCTTTGGCTGAAAGTGTAATGGTACAGTTTCACTTCCCATACCGCAGGCCTTGTCTGGGCTTGTGTGTCACTGCCCCAGTATAAAAGCTTCTCTCTCAGTGTCCGGCACCGCACAATGGCCAACCACGTTTCATAATCACTTCATGGCACTTACTTTTGCCCGGCTTCTCCTTGACCCGCACAAGGTCCATATTTATAAGCATACACCAAGCGAGGGATGAAGTCAGATGTTATTGCTATGACAAATGCATTCGTAATAACAGAGAGGATTCCAATGCCTTCAAGAATTCCATACCAGATTCCTGTTCAAATAGAAATGTGCTATTAGTTCCTCCAGTTTTATCTTTCCAAATGCCTCTGGCAACAAGGAGTTAGAATTTGTTGTTTCCAAACAGTTTGGAGTGAAAGGAATTTCTTTAGTTTCATACATATGCCAACATTCTTACAGCTTACTGGGCAGCGTTAGACAGAAGCCAAAGAATTCTGGACAGTAAGTCCTATTCATGTGCCGTCTGATAAGATCAGGACACAATGTGAAGCCCCTAACAGGCTGGAAACCCCTCGGTGGTCCTGACCAGATTCTCTTCTGTTTGCCTTTGCAGACTGCCCTGATGTGCTGGCCCAAGCCAATGCCCAATGAGCAAACACTTGCTCCATCTGGAGGCTAAGAGAGGCAACTGAACAAAACTTCTGTGTTCAGTTCCCAGCCACACCCACTGGGTGGTGTCCGCCCTGTTCTCGGCACTGGATGCAGACCTGGGTCAGACATTCCCCATCTCAGTTGCTCTGGAGAGCTGGCATCTAACTCAACAGTATCTCTGGTCAAAGACCACAGCTCATTTCTGTCAGCAGAGAGAACAGGTTTTGCTTTAGGTGAGTCAGGAAAACATCAAGGAAAGTGGTGGTGGTAATGGTGGGGCAAGCAGAAGGTCTGTTTTTAAAAGGGATGAATCGAAAATTTAGGGTCTAACATCTTACAGTAGAAATACCCAAACCAAGAATCTAAGCACAAGTTCATAAAACACTGGAAATTTAAGCCAATCTAAATAAGCAGCTTTATTTCTTGTACAATATTATTTAAGACCAACATATTTTTTTTCTTTCAAAAATCAGTTGAATCCTGTTACATGCAAACATTAAGGATTCCTAAAGTGCATAGCTTTTATTTATTTATTTTGAGACTGCCCTGGAAGGCCCAGAACTCACTATATAGACCAAGTAGGCTTTGAACTCACAGAAATCCAACTGCCTTTGACCTTCCAATGATGGGATCAAAGGTGTGTCACTGCACCGGGCAGGCTTTTAAATTTTACTTACAAGATGTTTCATATTTTCAGAAAAGCATATCTGAAGGCAACTTACCTATGTCTTTGGCCCTTGATGCCAAAGGCCTTCTCCACTGCGTAACAAACTTGTAAGCATCAAGTCGGATTTCAATGATGTTGTTCAGTAAGGCCAGAAGTGGTGCTAGAGGAAAAGCTGCCACAAAGATAGTTGTGAATCCGAACTGAAGGACTAGGAAGGGAAAGGAAGATAATGAGTGTTAGCTTCCTGTCGCTGTTTCAAAACTACAGTCATCGGAATGCGTCATTGCGTCATCATATTTTTCCCCAATCATTAAGAATCATAAGCTGAAGGAACCTCTCTCACAAGAAGATGGCCATAGGACACAGAGGTATTTCCTGGTCCCGAGAACAATGGAATCTGAGTGGCAAAAAGCTTATCTTAGATCCCAATACTTTCTAAGTGTCACTCACTAATTAAAGGAACCGGGGCTTCTTGGCAGAAAGTTTGATTCCAGGTTGCAGTGGAAAAACACAAGAGGAGACTGGATTGTCTTATGACATGAGACCATAAAGAAATACTCAGCGAATGATGGGGGCACGTCAACGGACAAGTGCGTAGGTACTGCCAACAGCCGGAGCCGGAATAACAGGATCAACAAAATCAGAGCAACACTGGATCATAACCCAAAGACTGCCAAAGTCCTAGCAACAAAAACATATCAACATACTAATAAATACAAACTGGAAACAGACAAGCAATTCAGTGTGGCTCTTCTTCATGGAGGAATTTAACTCATAAACATAGATGGAATGGAGAGAAGAGAAAGCCACCATTAATTCAATTTTACACTAAAGTTACAGCCATGGAAGAATACTAAAATTAGTGGGTGGAATATTGAAAATAGGATATATGTATATTTCCAAACACATAATACTAAAGATGCTAACATCGCACACCCCTGATACAATGGTCTTTTCACATTCTTCCTGCCCATGGTCCTCTTCGGTAGAAGCTAGATCTCTGCATGTTCAGACTCCACACCTATTAGACTCCAAGTTCCATCAATGACTCTTCATAACTGTACCCCACTTCTCCTTCTTTCCCACGGTCCCTACTTGAGTTCAGACTATGGCTTCCCAACTGGCGCTGTCTCTCTTGACTTTCACCCCTCTTCCTCTCTGCACTGTTATCAGTCTCAGGAAATCTTGGTTCCAGGCCATTGTTCATCCTCTCCCTACAAGAAATGTTCCAGAAGGTTCTCGCCACCTACACACCAACTCCCCCTTTTCTCCATGCCATTCCGAGATCATAGTGATTCTTCCATATGGATTTCTAATATTCAAGTTCAACTATTTATCATGCCCCAGAGTTTGTAAAAAAAAAAAATCCTTTGCTCTGGGCACACTGGACTTTGAATATTGTGAGTCACACATACACTTAATGTCTCTATTCATAAATTGATGAGACTCAATTCTTTTAAGGTTAAAACTCAAATACGCCCTTTCCTAGAGACTTCCAATAGCACAGCCTCGTCCGGTAGCTTCCACGGTAGCTGAGAATGAATGAATTTTATTTGCCTTTATCGCTTTCTCTCTTTTCCTTTATGATCCTGGGCTTTGAGAAAATGGGGATGGGGACCTCACTGTGTGTCTCTTTCCCTCATACACACTGCAGTGGTTTGTGTATGGAAGGGATTTGTTAGGCCCTAAATAATGCTGGTTCACTGACATTAGACAACAGTGAGAGGCCTGGAAGACAAAGAAAGCCAGCCCGTTAGGTAAAAGTAAAACTTATAATAATGACTTGCAGAAACATGAATATATCAGAATACTTCTTTAATCTGAGAAGTGTATAAAAATGTAAACGGCATCATTATCAACGGTAATGTAGTGAACATTTTTGCCTTCCTGTTAGGAGCAAAGATGCCCATGCCAGCATTATATACATGGTTGTAGGGCAGTGAAGCAAGGTTAGCCCAAAAGTTTGTGGTTAGGAAGGAAAATATACTATTATCATAATTTGTTTGGTTTGGTTATTATTATTATTATTTTTTATTTTTTTGGTTTTTCGAGATGGCCGTAGCTTTGTAACTAGCTGTCCTGGAACTAGCTCTTGTAGACCAGGTTGGCCTTGAACTCACAGAGATCCGCCTGCCTCTTCCTCCCAAGTGCTGGGATTAAAGGTGTGCGCCACCACCGCCTGGCTGATTATCATTATTTGTAGATGATGTAGAAGAACATATAGAAAAGTCTAAAAGAAATCTATGAATTATAGTTGATGTTAGTTTCCAGAAGGTTTACTCCATGTGAGGTCAACATACGAACCAATGATAACTTTATATAGTTGCAACAAAATCAAAAACAAAAGTAGGGCCACATAGGCTGAGTTCAGTGCTAGAGTTTGTGCTTAACATTCACAGGCTCTGGGTTGAATCCTCAGAATAAAAACAACAGAGGAAAACCTATTCCCCAAACCAGCAAACAGAAGAACTGTGAAAGCAACATTAGTTGTGATGGCAGTGAAATGTACCAAGTTCTTAGTAATAAGGCTAACCTCTGCAATACAAATCTCTCACACTAAAACGACTGAGGAAAATGTATAAAGACAAATGCGGGGGTATGTCCTATTCATGGAGTGGAAAAAAATATAAGTATTGCTCAAATTGTCTTAGGGGTTTAACTAAATTCCAGCCAGGACCTCAGCAGAAGCTGTTGTTTTTAACATAGAAATTGGAATATAAATGTAAAATTAGTTGGAACTAGTTTTGAATAAGAACGAGTTGAAACTTGCTTCTCTGAAGCTAGCATTAAGGGCAAGAAGACAAGCCCTCAACCATGAAAAGACACCTGACTTGCAGCCACGTTATCTGACGTGATAGTATAGCATATATCCACACATCTGTGATTGAACATGTGGTCTCCAGCTGGTGGATTGTAGGGGACTGTGGAACCTTCAGGCCAGTGGTTCTCAACCTTCCTAATGCTGCAACTCTTTAATACAGTTCCTCACATTGCAATGACCCCAACTATAAAATTATTTCGTTGCTACTTCATAGCTGTAATTTTGCTACTGTTACTAATCATACTGTGAATATCTGATATGCAGGACATCTGATATAGGACCATGGCCCCTATGTGTGGCAGAACCCACAGGTCGAGAGCCGCGGTAGGCAGCAGAGTGTAACTGGAGGAAGTGGGTTATTGGGGGATATGGTTAATATTTAGGGTGTGGCTCTGTTTCCTGTTTGGATGAGATGTGAGCTGACATAGTCATCTGTATCCATGTCAGCTGCCTGCCACAGCATGTTCTCTGGTGTGATGGACCATGTCCCTCATACCGGGAACTGAAACAAACCTCTCCTTCACTGACTTGTTCCTTGATAGACATTTTTTCACAGTAATGAAAAAAACAACTAATACAGGACTCATATCTATAACATGTAAATAGTTTCTACAAATCCCCAAGAAAAGGGCATGCGCCCCAATTGTGGGTCTTGATGGAAATTTAAAGAGACTGTCCAAATGATCATAAGAATATGGAAGATATTTAGTGACATTAGTTACTGTAACTTCAGATTCAAACCATAGTGAGATACTACTATATACCAACTAGAATATTTAAATAAAAGCTCAACAATTTAGCGTGTACATGGGTATCCTCTCCACCTGCCTTAAGAACAGGATATATTTGTGTGTAAGGGAGTGTGTATGTGATATTTCTAGAAAATGTCACTTATAAAAAATTATTGAGTGAGTTCGGACTGTGGACAACGGTTTGCCAAACTCTTGCCTGCACAGATGTGGCTGTTTTTGTGTTGAAATCTCTGAAAATTCATCTGTAGACTTCAGATTTACATGCTTTTTATTACTTTATATTATAATCCAGCAAGTTATAGCATTTAATAACATAATAAATCCAGGAAATAGGAAACATCAAAACTAACGAAAGGAGGCAGGCAGGATTCCTGTGTCTGTCTTTGATGTACCTCGCATGTTTCAAGCTGCAGTGTTACCACGGGGGCTGTAGCATCCTAGCCACATAAGTGCTGCTTTTCAGGACCATTATTGTTCATTTCCTTCTTTATGGGGGAGAGTCCACTAAGAGACTCAAAATTGGTGATTTCTCTTAATGAATTGCCTTTATTAAGTTTTATTATTAATGCCCGTATTGATTTCTTTTCCAAGTTATATCATTCTGCTGTTCTATAATTGAAACTCTAAAAACATCAATAGATACTTAGGACAGAAGCGATCTAAGAAACATTAAGCATCAATTCTAGTGCTCCTTTAATTTTCAAATTTTCCCAGCTAGGATTGCTTCCTTCAGAACTGATTCATCTTGCCCAGCTCTACTTTCACCTCTAGATTGTTGAGCTTAAACATTAGACTTCTAAAAGAAGCGAGAGGGAGGGGGAGAGGGAGAAGAAAGAGAGACACAGAGAGAGAGAGAGAGAGAGAGAGAGAGAGCGACAGAGAGAGGGAGGAAGGGGGAGAGAATATATATACATTCAGATATACATTCAGTGTATCTGGCAAGGGATCATTATTATCATTGCCTTGGGACTAACTTGGCTTTGAGTCCAAAGAAATCTGATTCCTTAATTAAGCGTAGTCCGGGTTAAGCATTCCTCGCTTCCTGCCACTCTCTTCCCGCAACAGAAATGGCTGCCTGGATATACTACCCATGATTCACGCGATGACAACTGTGACACTTCCTATCTCTGGCTCTTCCCCGTTAGCCCATGCACCCTTGAAAGCTGCGCACTGTGCCGTATTCCCTTTCGGCGCCTCTGGTGCCAAGTGTAGTTGTTTCTTTGGCATTGAGCAAAGCTTAACAGATGTCAGCTGGATGTGTGAGTCAATCACTTTGAATAATGACTCTTTCTGGTTTTTGATGCACTGAATTTCCCAACTTTTTTTTCTTGGCTATTTAGTTTCATAATAAGGCAGTGTAGGGAGGTGGATCATAGAAGGAGGTCTTTGGGCTATAGGGTAAAGTCTTCAAGAATGTCATGAATGGGTTAGTTTGTGTATGTATGTATGTGTGTGTGTGTGTGTGTGTGTGTGTGTGTGTGAGAGAGAGAGAGAGAGAGAGAGAGAGAGAGAGAGAGAGACTGAGCCCAGAATTTAGAACATGCTAAGAAATCTCTCTACTTATTCACAGGCTACAACTTGAGCCCCTTCTCATGGGTCAAGGAGCAAGACATTGTACCATGAAGGGTTGGAAATTACTGTCTGCCAAACATCGCTCATATGTGGTGCTAGGGAATCTCACCCAGGGTCTTGTACACACTAGATAAGCACTCTACCACGGAGCTAACATTCCAAACCTGGCTTTGACTATCTTGAGATTTTGTTTTCTCTTACATGTGTTGCTCGGAATGCCCTTACACCAGAATCCCCTTACAGGAATGGCCGGATGATGACGGATGCACGTTTAACTGAGTGCAGCTGGAGAGCAAAGGCTTGCATTCATAATCGATAGGAAAGACAGATTTTCATACTCATTTCTAGGTATTCATCGAAGAGTCCATAGGCGTTCATCGGCTGAAGGTTGTAATCCTTTTCCCACTGTGGGAAATTTATTTTCCTTTCAGTCCCATGTTCCTGTCGGACTTTTCTTCTGGTCCACCAATTCTGAATTAACCTAGGTGACAAGATCAGTTTCTTATCAAATACACATGATTGTTTTGTAAGACTTAAGTAATGAGAAAGGAGAGTTAGTCTTAGCTAAAAACCAGTTTCCCTCAGGCAGGAAGCTATGTCCAGAATGAGAAAGAATTCTCTTTGCAAGTAGACAAAATGGGTAAGCAACTCATTTAATCATTCACGAAATGGTCTCGTGTTTAGAAACAGCTGGAGAGAGGGCTGAGAGAAGCTTGAGCTGACTTAGAACCAAGGTGACACTCGGGTGTTCAAAGGTTCAAAAACGGTCCGGCTCACACACACGGCTAAAGTCTGTACCTATCCCCATTAGTGGTCCTGTCACAGGAGTCATTACGATCAGCATAGTCTTACATCAGGGACCTAGAACATCTAAAATCATAATCCCCCTCCTCGCAGGCATTCAGGTTCCTAGAATTCCTTATGAGAAGGCTCGGCTGCTTTAGACTCAAGCTTGATGTGGTCTCTGACTCCGGGGGATGCTTCTCACTCTGCCACGGGAGGCTGAGCTGTTAGCCCTCAGCCGGCGTGCAGGAGCCCATTGTGCAATATGGAAAGAGATGGTTTTTAAACATAAAGCAAAGAAAACCAGCCCACAAATCACAATCCCAGAGAACCTAGGCAACCAATGAGGACCCTAAGAGAGACTCACATGGATCTAATCTACACAGGAAGTAGAAAAAGACAAGATCTCCTGAGTAAATTGGGAGCAAGGGGACCTTGGGAGAGGGTTGAAGGGGAGGGGAGGGGTAAGGAGGGGAGCAGAGAAAAATGTAGAGCTCAATAAAAATAAAAAACCCCACGTCCCCAAAGAGACCCAGAGAGAGAGAGAGAGAGAGAGAGAGAGAGAGAGAGAGAGAGAGAGAGAGAGGTGTGTGTGTGTGTGGGGGGGGAAATGGCACAGATGCCGGTCTGTGGGCTGGAGCGGTCCAGGAAAAAGCAACAAGTTTTTAGTATTTCCCAGCACGGAAATGATAAAACAAAAGTATGTCAAGTGAGGAAAAAGGAGGGGTGGCTCTCGGACCCACTCTGCTCACCCCAGAGCACTGCTGTATATCCCAAGTCACCCTTTGAGACCTTTCGATTAAATTTGACTTACTATTCCATTAAGTCAAAGATCATACTTCCGCTTTGTGTTTATTTTTTAAAAGTCTTACAGAAAACATTAGACACTTGGAGTGAGATTTTAAAACTTGAATCTAAGACTAGAAAATTGTTGGCCTTGCCTCCGACAGGGGCCTATGAGAAGGTTTTCCTCATTTAGTGAGTCCCAGGCACCTGTTCTAGCTGAGTGGTCCCTCCAGAGTCACTGAGCTGACACGGAAATCAACTGGTATGGAATCTCATCAGATACAGAAAGGCTATGTGTTCTTAAATCCAAGCTAAGCAGGAATGTCACAGAAAAGTTCAAGGTTATCTTCATGGAGATGACACAGACTTCTGCTCAACGTCGTCAACTAGAAAATCTTACCACTGGGTGACATTTTTTTTTTCTGATGAAAATGTGCTCTTTTGCATCTCTGACATTTTCTCCTTTTCCAAGTTCCCCTTTCCTGTGGTATGAATTTACAGTTTTTTTCTTTCTTTCTTTTAAAGCAACATTCTGATTTATCATGGGACTAGGGAAACAAAGATCTTGGGAATAGAGAAATAGCTAAGGACCTGCAATCCTGGAACCCAAAGAGTCTAAGACATCATTAAAGCATGCTGCACTCATACAGCCAGAGCACACACATGCACAGAGGCCTCACTAAGACTGTTAAGTCAGTGAAGGTGACTACTGATAGGCTGACCATGCGCCTCTCCATGCCCACGAGTATTCGGGTAGCACGGTAGGCAAAGAAGAAGAGGAGAAGGAGGGGAAGGATGAGAAGAAGAAGGAAGAAGACAGAAGAAGAAGAAGATGGAAGAAGAAGAAGAGGAAGGAAGAAGAAGGAAGAAGAAGACACATGAATCTGTTTGGATGGGTAGGGAGATGGGAATGGATCTGGGAGGATTTGGGAGATGAGGGCGAAATTTTTAAAAAGAATATTCACTTTAATTTGTATGAGTTGGGCTAAACCTAAAAGAGCCAACATTTATTATTTTTAATTAAAAATGTATTATTGTTGTTTGTGTATGTGTGTGATATGTGTAGAATGTGTGCCACAGCACACGTAGACGTCAGAAGGTAATTCTGGTTCAGCTGGTTCCTTTCATCTTCACGTGGGTTCCCACGCGGGTTCCAAGTTCATCTGATTCGTGTCGTCAGGCTTGGGTGGCTAAAGCCTTTACCTGCTGAGCTGTCGCACTGGTCCCCAGTGTTTACTGCTCTTATGACTGCATTTGAATCTGCACTGTGACATACAGGTTTAAATGCTGAGTCCGTCATGAGCCACGCTGCCCCTCCATGAGATAACGAAGGTACTCACGGGTAGCCAAGTTCCATGAAGTTATTCCAGGTCTGCTTTAGCACCATTATAATACCCATTTGCATGCAGAGATCAATAAGGCATCCGCTGGGGTGGCACTGTGAGGCAAGCAAGCGGAGATACAGCGATCAACAGAGAGGGAGGGAGGAGTGGCAGGCCTCCGCTCTGCACCAAGTCGTTTAATGGGGCGTTTTATGGGGGTCTGCAGAAAACAAGGAACGAAGGGAGAGTACTGACCTCTTCTAGCCTCCACCTGTTTATCAATCTCAAGTAGGCACCTGGGTGTCCTGTAAATCTTCAACACAGAAGCAATTCATTAGCATTCTGTAGGTTTAGGCTTTGAGTGAACACTACCTTCAAGTTAGCGTATCCTCTAAAGTAAATGATGGGAGAGCCTTTAAGGATCAAGCATCATGTCTGCAGGGACGAGGGAACCCTTCAGCTGTCCTGACTTGAGCTTCTGGAATTCTCCCAGGCCTCCCTGCCTAGCTGCTGAGGATGAGGGGCCCATTCCTGCTGTTTCCTGTGGTTTTGAACACTTCCCGCTCAAGTGTGCCCGGGCCTGTTTAAGCAGCAGCTTACATTCTGTTCCTGCATTTGCCCACATTTGATCTTCTGGATAGCAGCAGTGTTGGTTTTGTTATTGTCAGAGTCCTTGGCTAGAGTTTCAGGCTGCTGAGATAGCTAAGCAACAAAGAGGAGGCCACCGCATCCATCCCACTAAAGTGGGACTTCCGGTCTTGCCCTGCTTCCTGTCTCCTCAGACAGGAAGGGCAGGAATCAGGCATCAACACCACAGAACAGGGGATCCCTCCCAAGTTTTCATCCCTGCTGGGTTTCAAGTTACCTAGAAGTCCCTGGCTTCTCATTTCTACCCTCTTCCCTGTTCGGGATATCCTTCTGCAAAGCCAGGGACATCGGCCATACTCCAGTTTGCATTTCCTTATGTCACCTACCTAACTTGGTGTGACATCCACAGGCTGGATTCAGGTGAGATGACATCACATACTCTTCAACTGTTCGCCTACATAAGCTATTTTCTGCTATTTATCTGTACAATACAAGAGGTCCAGGCACTTTTGAGTAGAGACTGTTTCTCAGGAAGTGAGGTGGTTTTGCAGTTTGGGAAGGGAAAGGAGGTGGCCGATCTTCTCTTTCTACACTTTGATCCCTCTGGCCAGCCGCCTGAGTGATCCATTCCCACCAGGGCTAGGGGCTCACAGAGAGGCGCGTCTTACCTTCCGAGGAAGAATGCGATGTAAAATGTGGAGCTGTTCAGATTGACAAACTGAAAAAGAAACATTTTCAGGGTGAAGCTGTTCTCCCACTCGGATTCTGTGCGAGGCTGTTCTGTGGGCAAAAGGGAGCAGGGTTTGAGAGGCTGAAGATGAACCCTACTTTACCTCTGGCTCTCCCGTCCCCTCCCCCCAGTCTCAGAGGGTCTTCAGGGGGCACAGGAGGTTCCAGTTTGCTGACAGTTGACCTACTGTGCAGCAGACCATGCAGAGGGTAGACCTCCCGCTTACAGACCAGCCCAAACAATGGTGTGGTCTCAAGTGGCTGCAGGCACTTCTGAAGGAACTGAGCATCCAGATTGTTGTGCCAGATGAGTAGGGCATGCATAACGTCAGACGCACACCCCCCCGCCCACTAAGCTCCAAATGATTCTTTGTCTCAGCGCCTAGATCTCATGTTACGTGAAGGAACTGCCAATCGCAGGACACCGGGCATGCTTGTCTCCTAGGCTTCTACCTTCATTTACTATTTCTTTCATTCTCATAGATAAAACCAAAGGATGGCTTCATTTTAGAGTTTCCCCATATATCACTATCTGTGGCACCCATCTGTGACAACCTTAGTCAGGGGCCAGCTTGACACTCGTATTTCTACTTTCAGGATGCAAGTACCATATGGACAGTATGGCGTGAGCCAAAATATGGAGCAAATAGCCCCTGAGGCCAAGCCTCCAACTTGACATCTCACATCTGATCCACTTATCTTTCCCGAGGAGCTGACATCTAAGCTCAAGCAAGGTCAAAGAACATGTACGTAAGGCAATAACGTTTTCTCTATTTCTACATCCCCCAAACTTCTAATTGTGCTTTTAACATTTCACCCCCTCAATTGCTTTTCTATGACTTAAGCTTGAGATGCTTCCTGGGAGCGTAACTGAGAAGGGAAGAGGGGAGAAAGGACCTCAGATTTAAGATGATTGAAACGTCAGTGTCAGGACAAGGCTGTGCTGCCGTAAAAGGAGAAACACGGAACACTTCTCAATTGGTTTAGTTTCTCTTCTGCAAACCGAGATCCTAGTGACAGGTGAAGGTTTTCTTGGTTGTCTGGGAGCTGGGTTCTCATTTATTTCAAGTCATAATGTTGGCCATCTTTGATTCAGTTGCTCCTGGACACAGCCTGCCAGCGGGCAATTCCCTTTACCATGGCTAATCTCTTTCCTTCTTGGTAAAGGCATAGTGGTAATGGAAGACACCAATGACATGGCCATCTTTGGATAGGACATAACAACTCAATAAATGGATCCAGTGGCATAATGACGATTCTACAAAAACTGCTTTGGAATGTCTCCCCTTTGGACAAGCTATATACAGGAATATATCAAAGCGAGCTACCCATGAGAGCATGTGATTTTCTCATTGGCTATAGAAGAGCCAACATCTCAGGAATAAAATTGAAGCAATTTTTATACCTTGAAAATGTAGTAATGTACAGCTTATAGCTGGCTATCAGATTGTTCTAGTATGTTCTGAGGCCAGAGAAATGTTCTTAGAGACAATTTGTCTACAAAAATGTCTTTACACAGAAGTTGATCACTATTGCCCTGACTACATTTTTTTTTAATTTTTAATTTTTTAAAAATTTTTCTCTGCTCCCCTCCCTGCCACATCCCTCCCTCCCTCAACCCTCCCCCAAGGTCCCCATGCTCCCAATTTATTCAGGAGATCTTGTCTTTTTATACTTTCTACTTCCCACGTAGATTATATCTATGTAGGTCTCTCTTAGTGTCCGTATTGTTGTCTAAATTCTCTGGGATTGTGGTTTGTAAGATGGTTTTCTTTGCCTTATGTTTAAAAA